>PVHY01008752.1:0-59945 GCA_004024945.1 Uropsilus gracilis | reverse complement strand
TTTATGTTTCTTCAACATAAACTAATCCTTTTCCACTTTTTCAGTGCTTTTGTATTGAATTCATTGGTATTATCTTTGTGACCCTTGAATATTCATTTGTTTGCCTAAAGTATGTAAGCTCAACTTGTATTTCCTTCTTTATAGTATTATTTCTGACCTTTTAGTGTTCTTTTACATATAGGTGTATCTTTCATAAGCAAATAGAATTTTCTTTATCCTCCTTAATCTAAGTGAATGGGTTTTGTTATGTTGAAACAGGAAAAATTAAGCCAATTAATTTCTGTTTTACTTTTCATGACTGGTCATTTTAGTCTTTGTTTTACATCATAAAGATGGTATCTTTTAGTATACAATTAAGAATGGCAGTTTTCTGATATTTTTTTCCCGATTTTAGGAGTATATTAGTTAACTTCATAGATACATTCTTTTTTGATTTTTAAGTAATATCTCCTGTAATAGTTTGGTTTTGCAATGTTTTGAGCAGTCTTTTCTTCCTTACACTACATCAGAGAACTCTATTGTCACCTAGATTTACCACTAGTTTCCCCTCAGGCTGAAAACTCAGTGAATATTCTTGGATCAATAGCTTGTTGGTCATCTTGCCAAAACTTGTTTTTTTTTTTTTTTTTTTCTTTATCTTTAAACTCTGGGAGCAAGAATATTTTGGAGCTATGTTATCAAGCTAGATAAAAATCCCCATGATTCTTCTGAGATACAAGCAAACATGCAGGTAAATAGCCCGATGGTGATGCCAACTGTAAGGGAAGCATCAGGATCACTAATATGCATAGGTTCTTTATTGGTTCTGACAGTTACACAAACACACCAGGCAGGGCAGGGCCAGGGCTAGAGCCAGGGCAGGAGGGCAAGAGGCAGGCCAGTGTCTAGTCCCCCAGAAATCTTCACACTCTTTCCTTGAGTTCTGTTGTCTGCTTTTGCTACCACATGCTCATGCAGCTCTCTAATGTGCTCTCTCACACCAGGGTGTGTGTGTGGATGGGGGGGTGGGGGTAACACTGCCCTTTTATCCTCACTTCCCATGCCCGGGTGTGTCCAGTCACACATGTGCACACATGCTGGACCAGGCAAGTACACCATTATTGGGAGGGCACAACACCACAGTTGCTAGTTATATACGCTAATGGAGGGAAATGACAAACTCATTTACCCTACAACGCACATATAGTGAAATACCATTCAGTTTTCAAAAATATGAAATCCTGTCACTTGCAACAACATGGATGAACCTAGAGGGAATTAGTCTTAGTAAATAACTCAGACAAAAAATGACAAGCACCACATTCACTCATATGTGGTATATATAGAAAACAAGCAGATGAACTCAACAAAACAAAGGACCAGTTTGTGGTTGCAAGAATAGAAGGATGGGAGTAAATGGGCATAAAAAGAGGCAATGGTATGGTGAAAGATAAATTTAGTCTTTTTAGTGCTTAATCTAGTGTATATATACAAGTTGATTCTCAATGATAAACACCTGAAATCTGCTCAATATTATAAGACAATGTTTCTTCAATATAATTAAAAAATACAGTTTTACTACAACATCCTGAGGTCTATGAAGTCTATTCTTAGAGAAATGATGCTGCAAAATCAGTTTAAATATGTTCATAAACATAAATGGCTTGCAATTTTTTTTTCAAAATGGTAACTGGTGGGGATGCAAACTTTTCCAGCAACTATGGAAAGCTGTGTTGAGGACTCTTAAACTACTGAAAATGGAACTACCATTCAATCCAGCAATCCCACTGCTAGGAATCTACCCAATGTTTACAAAAACTCTAATTCAAAAGGATACCTGTACTTGGATGTTTATTACAGCTCTATTTACAGTATTTACATGATATGGAAGCAATCCAAATGCCCCCAAAGAGATGAATGGGCAGGAAGTTGTGGTATATGTATGCAATGGAATATTATTCATGAATCAAAAAAGACAAACTTATGTCATTCACAGCAACATGGATGGGCTAAAAGGAATCATGTTTGTGAAAATGAGCCAGAAAGAAAAGGAGAAATATGGGATGATCTCAGTTATGTGAGGGGTATAGGGAAAACAAACAAACAAACAAATAGACAAGAATAATCTAAAGCTAAAGTATAGTGCAAGAGAGGGGGAGGAGGGAAAAATCAGGGGAGGTAAGGGCACTAGTGATTAAGATGGTTCATGGATGTTAAGGTGGTGGGAAAACCTTGGGGTAGACAATTATGTAATATATATATATATGTGTGTGTGTGTGTGTGTGTGTCAGTGTCAGTGTGTGTGCACGCGCGTGTGTGCAATCAATTAAAAAAATCAAATTAAAAATTAAAGAAAAACAAAAAAATGGTAACTGACAATAATGGCAAGAATGTAGGAAAAGAGTTATTCTTCAATGATTTCTGAGTATATTTCAGCATAGAATGCAAAACTTTAAAATTCTTTTAATCTCTTCACTTATTAATACATCTTCCAGAAGTCTACCCTTGGGAAACAATCATAGATGCGTATAAAGATGTACTACAAAGAAAATCAAACAACATTATCTATACGTATGAAAACTTAGCACACCACAATAGAAGACTGAGTTTGAGAATAATTCTTTCTCTGAGGTAGAACACTTTTTTTGATAGAAACAAGATGGAAATTATAGCAAACTAAGAGAAATAGACCTCCTTAAAAACTTTTATTTTCTATAAGACCAAGTGTCCAACAATATTTAGTAACATTATATTCTCATTGCCCCTGCTCTTAGTTTAAGGTGCAAGTTTTTACTTATTACCTTTTGGTCCTAGGCTTTACACAGCTTTGCCTAAGAAAGGAGGTGATGTCAGCAAGCTTGACAGAGGCTTTGTTAGTCCCTAAGTATCAAAGGTCCACTGCAAGAGACAAAGGGAGAATGTCAACAATGGGAGTAACTGTTAAAGAAATTGTTTTTTTCTGAGGTAGAAATTAAGCAGTATCAACTTACTTGAAACATTGAAAAGCAGTATTTTTTACCTCTTTTATAAAAAAATGAAAGGTGAGTAATCAAGTGAACAAGCAAACTTTTTTCAACACAGAGGAATTTTTAAGCATACTTTATGGCATCTATATGCCATAAAGTTACAGGGTCTATGACACATATCATTTAGGAATGAGATGTGTTATTGAGATGTGTTGTAGAAATCCTTCTACTTTGTAAATTCCACATGCCTCTCATCAAGAAGAATTAGATATATCACAGCAAAGGGGAATTTGTAAGTAGTCTGCAAAAAATAAAATCTAGCCATCAACAAATGATTAAATAAGTATGTAATGGTATGACTATGCTATGGACATTATGAATTGATTAAAAATCATGAAATAGAAGAAAATGTCACTATATGAGAAAGAGCTTGAATATGACAAAGGTTACAAGTCAATATGGCCATGAAATCATAATCCTGTCCCTGAGTAATTAAGAAAAAACACTGGGCATATTTATATCATGGTATTAATTTATATTATGGTGGTATTATGGATTTTATTTTATTCTCGGTGATTCTCCACAGCTTTAACAATTCCCATTGTTCTTGTTCTACTTTTGGATTTAGAGAACAAATGGCTATGAAAAAAAATTATCTACTGAGGAAATATTGAGTACCTATTGTCAGATGTTGTCTAATATTGAGGACATAATAGTCAACACAAGAAAATATTTTTTCATTCTGGGATTATTTCTAATGGAGTAAGATTACAGAATGCAAACCAACTTTAAATTAAATATATAGTATGTATGATGGCAATATATATTTTGGGCAAAAAGAAAAAGGAAACCAGGCAAGGGAGATTTGTGTGCTGGGGCCAAGGAGTGCAGTTTTAAATAAGAGAAAGCTGTATGCTCGGTAAGTGTGCACATTTCTACTTGAATGCCTTTGAATTTCAAGTCCTTGAAATCACCTGCTATTATGAAACACAGAATAACTCAGGCATCACCACATGGTCACAGAAAAGGCATGCCTCTGGTACACATGGAAAGTGGCTTAGATATCTGCTTAAGTGCTATTCAGCCAAGAGCTCCGGTGGATATGCTGCAATGAACCTGGGATAAAGTATCATTCTAATTAAGATTGCATGAGAATTGGTGTAAAACAAAAAATAGCACTCGAACCTATATCTCTCAAAAATAACAGGTGGATAAAGAAGAGAGAGAGAGAGGAGAGGGAAAGAGAGAGAGGGAGAGAGAGAAGAGACAAAGAGAGAAGAGAGAGAGACAGAGAGACAATGAGAGAGAGAGAAGAGTCAGAGAGACAGAGAAAGAGAGGTTAGAGGGAGGGGGGAGAGACAGAGACAGAGAGACAGAGAGAGGAGAGAGACAGAGAGGCCAAGAGAGACAGAGAGACACAGAGAATGGAACTGGATATTTAGAAATCAACCAAAGAAAAACAAGTTACTTTGCTTGGAGAATTTTGATAAGTAATTTAGAATCGTCTCCTCTATCTATTAATTGCTATGAACGATTTAAAAATTGAGTTTAAGTGTCTGTACTTACCACTTCTAATCCCAGATATGACATGTCTGGAATAAAATAGGCACTTGATAAATGATGGCCATGATCATGAAGATGACATGATAATGATGATGAGAGTGATATTGACAAACCAATTGTTGCTAAAGTATAACAATATTGCAGTAGTATTTGCCTCTCCAAGAGGCATTTGAGTTTAAAAAGAGGACTATAAAGCAAGTCAACAGAACCTAGAATAAAAGTAAAATGGTGTAATTTGAGGCCCTCACATTCTAAGGTGGGTGCAGTCTGGCTATAAGTCATCCAAACTGGTAACATTATCATCTACAAAATCTGATTCTATATAAACCCTACAAAGACTTCATAATCTTGGCATCAACTGAAATAGTCCTCCCTGTTCTTTATCCCAAATTGTATAGATCTCTGGAAAGGACCATTCTCCCAATCCCTCAACAAAAGCTTCACCCCTCTCTAAGGGTAAGCACAGAAAGCTAGCTTTCCTCTTGGAATTCAGAGACTCCTTCACTTCTACCTACAGTCCAGGAAGGGGAGGGGAAAGAGATGGGATATTTAATTCTGATGCCTTTTAAGGGATGTCAAGACTATTGAATCCTAGCCTCTGGACGAATATTACTGTGGCTTCTACTACATATTAAAGATGAAAGAAAAATGAATTCAGCACCAGTCCACATTAATTATCTGTGGCCCTTTGGCTCCCTGCATAGTGTCAGGAGTTTTGAAATCTTCAAACCATCTGGATATAAAAAGAAAATAGAGGAAAAAATATAGCACATGGGATAATAGCATTTGTCAGTTTCATTTACAGCTGGTTTAGCTTGGCTGAATTAATGAGTACCTATTAGGGAGGCTTGCAAGGATCCCTTTACACCATCTTAAAGAATACCATACAATTAAATATCACTGTGGTAGAATCATAAATAGCAGAAACAGAAAAAAATTCCTTCAAGTTACTCAGATTGGCACTTTTCAAAGAGCAATTACTTTTTTTACTAGTCAAGAACATTGCTGATATTAGACTGTGTGCATATCACTGATGACACATGTTTGTCTACTTCCATCTGTTAAACTCTCCTTGTGTTTTGCTGGTGACTTTTGGGCAGCCCTTCTTATAGCTGACATCATGGATAATTTTTTTTCCTATGTACTACTGCTCTTTTGAATTACCAGCTTTAGTTGGCAGATTGTGTGCATTTTATAGTTTTATATTCTTCACAGGACCTGGCTTAGTGTTTCACATATTGTTAGATATTCAGTAACAAATTTTTAATTCATAGATATCAAGAAAAAAGAAAAGAAACAGTGTTGCTACTGAAAGCTCATAATAATAGCTAATAACGATCAGTAATAGTTGTTTTTAGACCACATTCTGTATGCCTGGTACTCTGCTTAACAATGGAAATACATTTCCTCAGTTAATCATATTCTCTTCTTAAGAGGATAAGCCTGAGTCTTCTAGAGGATAAGTTAATATTAGCTTAATGTTATGTGCTAACTTAGAATTTAATCACAGGTGTGACTCTAGCTTTTGTGATTTTAAGCTTTATATGATATATGATATTTTCCTGTGATTGTAACCTTTCTACCACACATTGTTATCATTTCTAATGGTTGTTGACATTTTAGCATTATTACTTTGTCATCATCATCACTATACTATCCACTATGCCAGAGTTAATTGTTAAAATTGCTAGATGATCTAGAGCAAAAAATCAAAGACCTGCACTAAAAGAGATTGGAAGAATGTAGTATTGACTTTGAGTCCCCCATAATTGCGACGGGAAGAACACCAGCATTATGACAAATGTTTCAAGCAGATTTAGATGAAGTAGTCATTTTGTTTCTTTTTCTTGGATTCCATGGTGCTTGGTGGAGAGAGGAAATTTTGTCATGCAAAATTACCAGTCATACAAGTGATCTGCAGTTCTGTGAGTTACTGGGACATTATTAAACACCTTAGGAGAAAATTTTTTAGCTATTATTACATTTCAACTTTACAACTATGCACATTTATTATCCATGATAGTATATATATATATATATATATATATATATATATATATATATATATAGAGAGAGAGAGAGAGAGAGAGAGAGAGAGAGAGAGAGAGAGAGGCTTGAAATGTAAGATTGAATGCACTGGCTGTACCTGTCTTCAAGGTTAAAGGTAAACAATGGTAAATAAAAAAACAATGGTAACTGATGATAAATCTTATAATAAAGGTTCATAGGAAGGGCTATCGTAAGAAATGCAGAAGCAATTTTATCTAGTGGCTAAGAAAAGACATTTCTCAGCAGTAATGAAAAACAGATCTTCATGGTGTGCTGGTACTAAGGTTGGGATAGTAGCACAGAAGCAGCAAGTAGAGGACTTGAATCTGGGAACTATATGCACCTGTAGGAGGAGATGAAAAAATTACCTGGGTAGGATTCAGATCCAGAAGGGATCTAGAACATGAATGTACCGGGCACAAGTTAACCTGTGTCAAGAGGATATTCTAGCAGTAGAGTGTTGAATGCAACAATAGGAGAACCAAGGAACTGGCAACAAGGAACTCAGTCTAATACTAGCAGTGGGTCCCAGATACAATTGTCAGAGTTCAAGGTCAAGGCTCAGGGTCTCCGAACCTGGGTCTTAGACCAATTTGTCATCCTAAAGAGCCATAGAACTTTGTCAGGGACCTTGGTAGTTAGAGGTGGGTTTTGATGTGGAACAAAGTCAGAGAAGTCAAGAATACTTTTAAAGTTGACTTACCCATGAATCTTGATATTTCTGGTGAGGAGCTTTGCAAATGATTCTTAAAGATGAGCAAATGTAGGGTTGACTTCAGACTTGAGTGAAAGTGGGTGTAGAACAAGGAAGAGATATAGATGGAAATAATAAATTCTTGTTATAGGGAACAACAGGGGCTAATATGTCTCCAAATAGTATAAGTAACTTAGCAAGCTCTTCCTTGTAATCCTAGAATATTAAATGCTTGAGGTAAACTTAGCATTTTTTTATGTGTAATGACACTGGGGGAAAAATGATATCATTATCAATAAGTCACTTGGAGGTCCAGTCTTTTACTATGGATATACTTCTTAGAGTTTTCATATTTTTAGAAAATCTGCTTTTATAGTAACTCATTTGAAAAGAGTACTGTAATTAAATAATAATTTTATGTAGTTTGATATGAGCTAGCCTGAATTTTATATTTGATTGATTTGCACTAATTATCATTTACTAAACTGTCTTAGGCAATATATCAAAGAAAATATTTAAATGGGTTTTGAAAATAGTTTTCAAGTACTCTTAAATTCCTTAAAAGGTATCTTTTATACACCATTGCTTAATTTACATATTACACAGGATAGTATAAAGGAAAGAAAAGGATTTATATACTAAAGCACAATTCACAAATTAAATGAACTGGAGACATACTCAAGTAACTCAGGTAACTCAAAGGAATTTAGCAAAGTGGACAGTACATGAGTAAAAAAACTTAGGAAGAGAAAACAAATAATAACATGGTAGAAATAAGCACACAGATCAATAATTATAGTGAATATAAATGGCATAAAAATCAATGAAAATATGAAAAGACAGAATAGCTTTTCTTAAGTATAACCCATTTGTATGCTGACTATGAGATATACTTTGAAAATAATGATATAGTGGATATAAACACATTTTGAATAAAATGATGCATAAGAATATAAATATACACAGTAAAAGGAAAAATGTATTCACATATAATATCGCAATAGATCCTCTTGAAATATTTAGGTATGAAACTAACAAAGTATGGTATCTATATACATAGTGATACATACATGGTATAGATCATATGTATGACACTGTGTATATATATATATATACTTATATAGTAAATATAGTATCTATAAAATGAAAACTGTAAAATGTTGATAACTTTATTTAGAAGTTTCAATCAATGGTAAAGTACACTGTGTTCAAATAAAAGACTCAGCATAGCAAAGATATCAGTATTCCTTAAATTTATCTGTAGAAGCATTATTTTCTGAGATATAGACAATAAAGTCTAAAATTTATAAGTCAAATGGACTACAATAGTCAAAACAATTTTGAAATTGTTTGAAACAATTTTTGATTAAATAAATAAAACAAAAATCATCAATGTAGTGTGATATTGCTGAAGAGATAAACATAGATCAGTAAGAATCTAAAAATACCTCAATATAATTATGATCAATTGATTTTGATAAATGTTTAAAGACAGTTCAATAGAGAAAGAAAAATCTTTTCAATAAAAGGTGCTAGAAAAATTGGAAATCTGTCCATAGGAAAAAATAAACCGTAATCTAAACTTCTTATGATAAACTTATAATAAAAGTTGACTCAAAATTATACATTAGTTTAAATGAAAAAATGATAAAATAATGAGCATTTTAGAAGAAAATGTAGGAAAGAGCTCTGTGTGTAGATCAGCAAATATTTGAACAAACAATAAAAGAGCAGTTCAGAAGAGAAAAAATGAGATTGGATCTTTTCAAAATATTGTATAGAACTCTTCTATTCATAATGACCCAAAACTGAAAAAAAAAAAAAAAAAAAGACCTCTAATAGATGGTGAATATGCAAACAATAGCTATATCCACATAGTGGAATACTGGTCAGGAATGGAAAACAAACTCTTTTTATATGCAATTCCTAGATGAATTCAGAGGCATTATCCTCAGTGAATCAATTACCTTCAAAAGATTTCATATACTATGAGAACATTTATATGACATTCTAGAAAACACAAAACTATAGTGATGAAGAGCATATCAGATATTGCTAGGAATCTAGGGTAAAGGAAATGTATGTTTAAAAAAGATAGCATTATATTTTGGGCATATGGAGTTATTCTTTATCCTGACTGTGGTGGTGTTTATTACAAAAATTATATATTTATTAAAATTCATAAATTTTACACCAAAGAAAATAGTTAGTTCTACTTAATGCCAATTTAAAAAATTTAAACCACAATGGAGTTAGTTAGGAGACTAGTTAACCTTTTAAAATGATTTTCCCCTTACAGATCTGGAAGAGAAATAGCTGAAGGTACTGAATTGATGTTATAGAATTAGTAATTTCTGTAGGCCAGAAAATTGCATAAATAGTATTAAAAATAAGTGACATACTGGGACAGTGTTTGCAATAGGTTTAATAGGCAAAAAGATTAATGTATAGAACATATAAAAATTTCATTGTATCATAAAGAAAAAACAAGCAAACCAAGAGAAAAAAAATGCACAAAAAAATCTGAAGTGGCAATTCCAAGAAGAAAAAAAACCCAAATGGCCAATAAACATATGAAAAGATGCTCACAATAGTAATCAGAAAAATGCACATCAAAACAGTGAGCTATTTTTCACCCATTAGAATGCTCAAATTGAAAAAGATAGATAATGTCAATTTAAGCAAGTATGAAGAAATTGGCCGTTTCATCCTATGTGGGTGGGAGTGAAAACTGGTGACACTCTTTTGGAAGATAATTTGGCAAGTTCAATCAAAATTTAAAAGCAAGTCTTTGACCCAGTAATTATATTTTTAGGTATCTTACTTTAAGAACTACTTGCAAACACTCATAAGATATATTTGTAAGGCTGCATATGTACATTGTGACATTGTTTAATTTGAAATTTTAAACAAGATAAATGTTTACTGATGAGAGGTTCATGAATTATAATCATCCATATTAAGAAATGCTATTCAACTATTCAGGCCCAAAAAGAGTGGGTTAAATCAGTATGCACTGACATGGAAATATATCCTAATTGTGGACTGAAAAGATGAATAACAGAACAATATGTAAAATATAATGATAAATAATTATATTTATTTATCTTCATGTGTATACAGATACACATATATACACACATCATGTATCTAGATACAGTCATACATCTCTTAATGACGTGTTGCTCAATGAAAGGTGATATATAAAATAGTGGTCCCATATATGTTGTACCATCTAGGTTTGTGTAGTCTTTATGACATTAGCATAAATTGAAATTACCTAATAATATATTTCTTAAAATATATCTGCATAGTTAACTGATGAATGCCTGTTTATGAATATGTACATATATGACTATATGCATATGTTTAGCTATGCATATCTATGTATGTGCCTAGGATGCATATACACATATCCAGATATAAAAATGTTGCAAAAATGATCTGGAAATCTGTTTATTAAACTGATGTCTATAGTTTATTCTGTAGCACAAATGGGAATGGGTAGTGTGAATAGTACCTATTGGATATCTAACAGGAAATTAATTCAGTTAGTTTTTAAAATTAATTAAATGTCCTTAGATGAGAATAATCTGAGGAGAGTTTAATGACGTGCTAAGCTATGGGCAAACAATAGGAAAACCTCAATTACAGTGCAATGTCTTGGGTTAGAAGGAGACCTGCTGTGTCCATCCTTAAGCCTGCAGGATCAATGACAGAAGTTTCTAAAACTCAGTAGAATAGTGTGGTGGAACAAGGGTTGCTTTAAATAAGATGTGGCCTTTGATCAAGGGACATAGTCTATATCACCACTTGGGAAGACATCAGGTGAACAATAGTCTGGTTGTCAGTAATTTCTACCCTCCTTTCATTTTGCTGCCAGGTTCCCTCATTGGCCAGACCCTCCAGAAGTCAGAGGCAAGGGAACCCATAGCTATAGCCCAAACAGATTAATAGGTGTAGCGCAGAGGCCAGGGAGGAAAAGTGTAGAGAGCAGGTCTAGAGGTGCAAGAGGAAGGTCTCCTGTGCAGGTAATGTTATGACTTGTTCTATAGTCTTCCATATTGTAATATCATTAGCAAGGACAAGTGTTATATGTGCATTTTTTTTTTCATGTAAAAAAGAAATGCAGTGCCAGGTTCCTATCTAGCATTGGAGCAGCTCTGAGTCTATGACATCCTCATCCCATCAGTGTAAGAAACTAAGTTTCCCAACCACCATCAGAAACCAAACCATTCACATTGCACGGGGTGTGAGAGACACTTTTCTTGCCTGCCCTAAATCCATCACCCCTTCATATTTCCTTATGACCCTGCTTTTGTTAAGTGTCTTCCCATTATTTCTTTGAAAAGCTGCCTTCCCTTAAGCCTGATTGGTCTAAGAGTGATCTCCTTGGCCCTTTCGGTGATGGGGGGGGGGGATTTAGGTGACCCAACTGGGCTAATAGACAAGAGAGGAAGCCTAATAGAAGGCCTCTAAGAAAGTCGTGTCTACAACAGAGAGCCATGGGGTCAGAAGTATTGATTTTCCTCTAACAGAATCAAGTCTAGATTGATAGCTGAAAACATGGCTGCAGTCAGTCAGCTCCCAGCACATGAGATGGTAGAGTTCAGAGATGAGATGACTTTGAGATTAAGATGGAATCAGCCAGCCATGTGGATTACACTATTTCTGGCCCTGCTCTTCAATGAGGGAATTCATTGTTTCTACAAACAGTGTTTATCTGGCAGCTGTAGGAAAGTAAACTATTTTTTCCCTTTATCCTTTGGGTTATTTCCTGGGGTCCTATAAACCAGAATGATGAAAGCTTGATTAACAAGAGCAAAAGAGTAACAGAAGTTAATAAATGTGTGCATCATACATGAATGGAAGAGCTTAGTGATAAGCAACTCAAAAGGGTGGCTAGAACTTGGGTTTACAAAGCATCTTGGCAAAAAAGCAGTACATTTATAGAGAATTGACTCAACAATAGAAAAGCACTTTGGGCCTGCAAATTATGGGAGGTAAATACATGGAGATTTGATGGAAAAAAGGGCTAGTTAGAAGGTTTTATAGATTTTTTACTAGTGCCATCTTCTCTCATTGATAAGACTGTTTATCCCTTTCCTAGTAGAGGTGGTGGGTCAGTGGGGGGACATCCCCAAAAGGGAATGTATGTACTACTTTCAGGAAAATGGTTCAGGTAGAGGGAATTCATCCTGTGGTTGCTTTTCTCAATTGCCTTCAGCCCAAAATAATCCTTATGCCAGAGTGATGTATTTGGGGAGAAATAATTTGAAGGGGGCCATGCTTAGAACCCCTTCAGAGCACAAAAGAGATTCTTACTTGAGAACTTTCTGACTCTCTCAGGGCCATGCTAGAGGCCTCCAGTCAGTTTTCTCTAGAAGGTCCTTTCAACTATTGGCCCCTCTTCAAACCCAGTTGTTGGACCCTAACATGCCAGACTACTTGGTGTATTTTGACTGTTTATTTTCCGACTGAAAATATATATGCTTTTATATAAATATATAAACTGATCTGAAAAACACAACTTTGGAGCCACATTTTCCAAGAATCACTTTTATTGTAGCTAGACTTTAATTAGTAAAACAAACTGAAGAAGAAAGCAGTTTTATTAAGTGGGAATTGAGGGGAAGCTTCCAGGCTGTGATGCATAGTGGCAACTGCAGCCCTCCTCCACGATGATTTTCTTCAGGATTCTCCAGTTATTTGCATGATCAGCACTGATGGCCGATATGAGGGTATGTACTGGACTGGTCTAGAGCAATGTGATCTGTATGGATAGCCTAATTTTTTTTTGTCTCCTTTTCCAATCACTGTCCTGAAATTCTTGTTCTGAAGCATGATAAATCAACCATGTCACCAAAGTTTCTAGATCTCTTAAAAGCTTCTACCTCTTGCATATCTTCTGCTGAGTGTTTACTAAATTCATCACTCGTGTTAGTGTGGAAGAAGGTTTCCTTTGACTCTCCAGTTTCCATTTTCTTGTGCTGAATAGACACACCAATCTTCAGGGTAGAAACAAGCAGGACACAAGCATGACATTAAGGCTGAAGCAGCAGTGACATGGAGGATAGTGATATTTGCAGCCCTTTTGCAACTTAACATTTTCTTCTTTTTGATCATAAAATGATTTGATTCATTTTTATTATAGAAAATAAGGAAATGGAGAAAAATGAAAATAAATAATGCCTCTTAACATTTGTATCTATGTATAGATTACATTGCTACCATCTTACATCTGGTTGGGATGGATGTAACATAATGCACTTACCCACTTCAATGCTGTTCAAGATTTAAGTTGGTTCTACAGTCTGCATGAATGAGAGGAGTTAAGTATTCCAATGTTAATCTGAATGTCCCTAAATGTGAACAATAAATTATGTCTGCTTCTCACAGTGAAGTACCCAAGGAACTAATCACCTACATTTATTTCTCTGTAGATTGTTCCTCTAACAGTATGTCACAGCAGCCTCCCTCCTAGAGCAAGCAGGCAAGACCCAGAGGCAGGTCTGGGGACCCGGAACTCTAATTTTATATTTCAAAGTTAATACTAATATCAATGCCACTGTGTGGCTCAGAGCTTTCAGGCAATCACCTCCTACTAGTTTGTTCAATAGAACTGAAAAGCCAACATTTTTTGAGGCTCACTATGAAGAATAGGTTGGCATGTCTATTCCCTAAATGTGGGAAATATTTCAAGGCATAGTCTACCATAGTGATTGATTGTGCTGGTTCATTAGCAAAATCTCTCTCCTGTCCTTGCAGCTGTAACAATGATAACCCATGCTATTTCTGTGGTCATTCACAAAAGAGACTTGATCTGATGACCACCACAGACTTTTGAGATAAGTAGGCAGGCATATGTAGAGGAAAGGAACACTGTACCCTCTAGCTGCTGTCCCCATCATCTCCAAATTCCATACTGAATAGGTCATGCTTACTGGTGATCAGCATAACCACATTTAAAAAGACACTTGTACTACAGGAATCCTCTTGACCTTTGTATCCAGCCTTGTGTGACAAGCTTGCTGAGTGTCTGGATTATGGAAGTTGAGCAACCATATCTCTGCTTTCTTTTCTCTTCATTATAAGCACTGAATGTTCTGGTCTCCAGCGACTGGTTGACAGTAAGATTTGTCCTTGGAGCAGAGGGCAAAGACCTAGTAAACTTAATTGAGCTTAAGCAATATGCTGCAGTGCAGATTCCTAGAGGATGCAAAGGTTAACCAACCAATGATAAAATGATCTCTGTTTCCTGAGCCACCATCATGTGTGTGTGTGTGTGTGTGTGTGTGTGTGTGTGTGTGTGTGTGTCTGCAAATTGTCATCTCCCAGACTCACCAATCCTAATACTTCTATTAGAGAGAAGCCATGAATTGCCCAAGGTTACATGACTACTAATAACAAGCTTGATCTAGCTCTAATTTTCAGTTAGCTCACCAGATTCCCAGCACTTTTTCTAAACAAGGTTCAGATTTGACTGTTTTTCTTCCTGTCAACAGCCAGCAATAGATGGGGCTTCTCCTGGGCAGCTCCCTCTGAGATCACTCACTCTCAGTAGGTCTCCCTCTAACTCCTTCTCTCCTGTGTTGGGAACAACAAATAAGGTTAGAATAACCCCCTCTTTTCCAGAGCAGGACATTTCAGTAACTATTGTCCACCCTGTGTTCAGGGACAATGGGTAGTTTTCAGAAGCCTTAGGGAAGTATCAGAAAGAACATATTCAAAAAACCTTGGTTCCGGAACATCTCCAGTATTCTCTTCAGCACAGTTTTATTTCCTTGCGTGATTTATTCTGCTTCATTTATCACTGAGACAAAGTTTTCTTTCTTTTTAATACCTACTGAATCTGTTCTAAGTTCCATGAAAATAGATGACATATGAACAGTATACAAACTCTACTCTCACCCTTCTGCTATTCAATGTTAGAATTTTAGTGATTTCAAATTACTTTCTAACAGACTGTGGGGAAAGTTTTCTATGTCAATCAAGAGCAGCAACCAATTTTCACTGAATGATAATACAATTCAGTGTTTCTTGCTTTCAGTCTCATCACAAATAGTAAGCATTCTTTTCTTTTTTTTCCCAGGAAAAATGGTCTTATGTTTATAATAAAAACAAAATATATGTGTTGCAATACAGGTTTAAAAAGCCAAAGCTGAAATATACTTTCTTCTCTTGGTAATATTACTTTTTTTAAAACCTCTATCTATAATTTAAAAAATTCACATGGTATAGCACTCTGACTCATGAAAAGAATAATAGCAGTGGAAAAGTGCCATTTTCTCAGAAATATCTCTTTCTCGTAATCAGAAGGAAGACCATTTGGCTATTATTACTAAGGTTTACAAGCTCCCTATGAACGACCCTCCACAGGTCCACAGAGGATCCTCATTGCCTTTTGGTTAGTAAACTCAGGTTAGTATTATATCAGAGGCATGTGTCAATGATATCTATATTTGTGACACCACAAATGATGCTTCCAGCTGTGTGAGGTTTCCATTGAGATTTTCTTGTTTTTCTAAGCCCGTCAAATGTTTGAGGCAAAGTCTCCACAGTGGTATATTCAGTGCTTATCTGCTAGCAACGGTGGTAAAGAAGTAAAGGAAAAGCTGCTGTCAATGGTCCTTTATGAAGGACATTATGAAAACATGCTACCAGGTGAGGTACACGTGAAAACCAACCAAAGCTCTTCATGCTTAGTGGTTCAAATTCATTAGCATTTTTATTTCTGAACTAGACTCAGTATAGGAGGAGGAATATGTGTAGTCATAGAAGACTAAACTGAAACCTAAATAGTCACTCTTTTGTCTTCTCACTTTTTCATTGTGTATTATATATATACTATATATACAATCATTTGAAATTCTCCCATGTGATCTTCCTTCATGGTAAGTCCAAGCCCACGGATGTGATTTTGTAACAGATGTGTTTTCAAGAACCTTATGATAAAAATTGCATTGCGTCTGTAATATCTGGTGAGGAGAGACATTAAATTATGACCTCAACTATCCCAACCTTAATCCTAGGAAATTTTTCTAGGAACAAGGAAGGAAGAGTAATATCTTTTAAGATTTTTAAGAGCTGATATGATCTAAGGAAATTCTCTCAACACTGAGAGGGAATCTCAAGAGAAAGGGCAATGAACAGGGGAGGTAGTATTGTTTATGGAAGAAGTTGGTCTTCTGTGACTGATACAACATACTTTTAGGGGGCATTATCCCCTGGTGAGATGGACTGTAACACCCCCTAATTGTCAGCAATGGCAAGTCACTGGAAGGAAACTTGATGTCCTGGTAACCACCTCAAAAGTTAGCATGGGATTAAATGCCACTGTGATTGTTACCCTTGCTCTTTAGATGAGAGAGAGAGAGAGAGAGAGAGACAGACAGACAGACACAGACAGAGAAAGGCACCACTCCATTCTAGCTAGGTTTGAAACTAGTATTTTGGAAGACCACCTTACATCAGAAGACTTAGTGGGTATTCTCATTGAGGAACAGCTGAATTTGGGTGGTGTCATGGGCAAATTGTGTTTCCCCCAAAAGATACACTAAGTCCTAACTTCCAGTGTCTCAGATTATGACCTGACTTGGAGGTAGAATTTTTAAAAGTTAAATCTATAAGGTAAGCCCTACTATAGTATGGCTTGTGTCCTCATAAAAAGGGGAAATTTAAACCTAAGATACATACACAGGAAGAACACTCAATGAAGAGGAAAGCAGAGGGAATCGTGATGCATCTACAAGGCAAGGAACACTGAAGATTGCCAGCAGTCCCCCAGCAGCTAGGGAAGAGGCATGGAGCAATTCTCATTACAGGCCTTAGAAGGAGTCAAATCTACAGAGGTACCTTGATCTTGGATTTCTAATTACAAGATTGTGAGGCTGTAAATTTCTGGTTTTCTAACCACCCAGTTTGTGGTACTTTGTTACAGCTATTCTGGGAAACTAATGCAAGTGTAAACTAATCATAGAAAAATAATTCAATTCTGAAGAAGACCAGTTACAGGAGAGATTTCTGTTCTCTGGCACTGTACAATTGATGGGTGGTACTGGGAAGATAAGGCTTTAAGCCATTTTCAGAGTCATAATCACAGTAATTATACCTTGTTCAAATAGCACACCAAAGGCCAGACTGTGAGCTCAGGCATCTAGAGTGAGAGTAATAAGAGTGCATTCCCTCTGTTGAACCCGCAACCTTGTCTGCATGGTGCCTGCCCTCCATTCCTTACTCATCTCTACAGCTTTTCTCTCCTTCCAAAGGTTACATCTGTTTTATAGATGACAGTGTTTACTTAGCTGGCTTCCTGGATGGAGTAATGGGAAAGAAAGAGAGAAATTATTGTAATTTTTCAGTCTTAAACTAAATCTTGATATTACTGTCATAACCTTAGCCAACAGTTTTTCTATAATAGTGTTAGGAGAAATTTCAACCATTGGGCAATAGCTACAATTGTCTCCCTGCTCCACTACCATTTTTGTTTTCTTTGTTTTGTTCTGAGTGTTCTAACCTCTGCTGAAGATAAACTGAGTGTTGAGTCATTAGGATGGACGCACGGTCCAAAGGTATCTGTTTTTAGTGGAATGGTTCTTGGGATGATCTGTTTTCATCACATCAAGAGCTAAGCCAGTCAGTTAACACAGAGGAAATATTAAAGGCAATCTTTTTTCATTAAGGTAAGGCACTTAGATAACCCATCTGCTATTTTTTTCATTTAACTGCTAAAGTGAAAGCCGTCAACAAAGTCTTATTGAAGAAGAAACAGGAAGGAAATTGATTTTAAAACAAACAGATGCTGCCGATATTATATCTAGGAGACTGGGAATCTGGTCCACTTTAGTCTCTCATCTTTTTCACCTTCTACTGAAGTACCACCCACTTTTTTCCCATTCATTTCAGTCTGTCTCCCAATATACCATCTGTCTGCCGCATCTGAGAAAGCTTAGGAAGAAGAAAATAGGGAGCATAGAGGAGGCAAATTATGCTGAGGATTTATACCAGTGAGCAGATAATCCTCATCCTTTTGCTCTGTACTGACCATCTCATTTCCAGCATCTCCAGCTCCCACCCTACCTTAGCCCCAACACTGTTACAAATTAATTGATGCCCACACCGCCAGGGACAACCAGCCTAGAATAGTGACCTCCACAATTCCGAAGACATAAACTTCAGATAGAAATTCAGCATTGCTGGAGCTTCTCTCTGCACTGCAGAGAAAAATAAGTAATTCTGTGCACACAAAGGTCACAAAATTATGAGGGATTGTAAGAATTTCTCAGGCATTTAAACTTCCCAGACCATCCCACAAAGGCAGCAGCCAGACTGTGCTAAAAAATTCCAGTTTTAATTCCCACACACCTATGATCTCTGGACCTCATCACTCACCTGTTTTCCTGCTCTCATATTTTATTCTCTCCTACCCTTATCTAAACAGAAGTTTTCATGACTTAATTCCATTTGATTGTTGCCAAATTAATTCATCTTGACTTGGAAATCTCTGTTTACATATTTCCTCAGCAGAATAATTTGCCCTATTATCCTAACCATGACGGATGGCATTCCTTTGCCATTCACAATCCTTCTCTGCCACGCCTTTTGGCAAGATTCTCTACATGCTTCTTCCCTCCTACAAAACTCATCTGTCTGAGTCTAGCCATAAATAAGTAAAGGAAAGAACCTTTCCTTAAATGTCTAATGTCTGGAACTAAGCCTCTTGGAGCCACATTTACATTTCCAGTCATGACATAACATTGAATATTCATCCTTCCTTATTCATCAGCTATCAATACAGGCATTTGAAGTCCTGTTGGGGTCTGCCTCTGGTTCCTTACATCCAGCAGTGATAGGGACTTTCATGTCCTTGACTTACTTTTACGAATTCCGTTGTTCTCTGCTTTTTCATCTAATCTTTAATTTATGCAGCTCAAATTGCCTTGTCACAAGCATCTTTTAAAAATATTACCTCTTTGCTTTTTTTTTTTCTGGTTATACTTTGGACATTTGATCAATGCTTTTTTTTTTTTTTTTAAAAAAAAAGAAAACCTCCTTTCTTAGGGTTTCTTATAATTGCATCAAATTGCATCAGACCTGGGAGACAGAATTTCTCAATCTCCATGATTTATCTGTGAAATGTCCCCAAGTAGAGGAATCCATTATGGTCCTGAACCAGTGTATTGCAGTAAAGAGCACATAGGGATACATTTAGCAAACTAATAATGACAATTATAGAAACAAAGAGAGGAGCTGGGAGAGCCATCCCCTGGGGCTGGGAATTAATTGAAGGTGGGAAGTCACCAGAACGACAGGTTAGTTCTTTCCAGCCCCCCACTTTTATCTCAGCCAAATCTCTCCTTTCTGATGGTGAAGCAAGGTAAGAGAAGAGCAAGAATGGGATTTTTTTTTTCCTCCAATATCCTGTTTTTGGTTGAACAATAAAGAAAACTGCTAACACGTTTGGTGCAACTCGTTCTTCAGGGAAGTGCCTGTGTAACATTTAGATATCTTTTAAAATCTATACACGCTCTTCCTACCTGCTGTGCTCAATTTCAGACCCAGTGCTGTCATTAAGGAAAAATAGCAACCTTTGTTCTCTCCCCCAGGCACAACATGTTGCACTGGATTTTTGTTTCCAGGAAAAAAAAATCCTCCGTTATTTTCTTCGACTAAGGAAGCCAGTGCCAGCCTCCGTGTCCCTTGTTCTTTTTGTGCACAGGTCCTGGCCACAGCAGCACTGTGTGGTTCAGAGGGCAAGATTTTTCTTTCTGTATTTTAAAGCCCCTCATGAAGACATCAGGCCACTTACTGTAACGGATGGTTTTCATTCTCTATGTAATAAAGGCACATTCCTGAGGCAGACATTTCCATCAGAGATGGCAAACACCAGAAGTTTCCAAGGCTTAATGCCTGTGTATCCAGGCTTTCAAAGCTGGGTGGCATCTCTGGGATTTGAAAGCTGGATCGGAAATTTGAGTTATATATTTCATTCCTCCTGACTTAGCCTGAATTTTATATACTCCAGTCTTCAATCTTGGAGCATACCAGAGAGACACCAGCATTATGAGGAAGATGTACATATATATACACACACAAATAAGAAATTAAAAATCAAGACATGCAAAGTTACAGAGCTGTGGTAAGCATTTTGGTGGTGGAATGAAAAACTTTTCTTCTTCTGTTTGGTTTGTTCAATAAAGGGGTAATTTACTTTCTCAAAGATCCTCTTTGAACATTTTAGATACAAGGGAGGTGATGTTGTTTTCTTCCACCTGCAAACTAAAGATTGGGCAGATGACTGTCCCCTCTGTGGACCCTGTTTTTCCCCTCTTTCTTTCTTGGTTATGGAGTGCTTTCTCTCTGATGTTGGATCAGATCACCTATTCAAGAAGCTTCTATTATCTACTAAAGATGCCCTCCTTTTCTCATGCCTCTTTCCAGCTGTCACCTAATCTCCCACTCTCAAATTTCCAGAACTGGCTTCCTGCATAGCACTGTTTCTATTTCCTTATTATCACATAATCTAACGCCTCCCTTCTTTTACCAAAATAATGTTTTTTTTATCATTTATATTTGTCTTGAAAACTGTATCACCTTTAAAAGTTGCTACCTTTCATCATTTGCTTGGTAGAGTGTTTCACACTTTTTGAAAAATTTTCAACATTACTATGTTCTTTTTATAAAAAGTGTATCTTACAGATAAAGTACTATCCATCTTATTTTTGAAATCCATTCTGAGATTCTGTGTCTTCAGAATGAGTTTAATATTTTTATGTTAATTATTATTTACATTAGGATTTATTTCTAGAATTTACTTCATACTTTACATTTACTGTATTTTTTGGTCTCCTTCCTTGAAATCTTCCATTGGATAGTTCAACTTTTATTTTTGTTGACTGAAAAGTAATAATCACTGTTGTGAAGAGAAAAGGTGAATAAAGGAGCTTTATGTTTTTCAGAGTCAAGGATGAGGGCCAGATGGTAGAATCAGGTCAGCAGTGAGAGACTTCTGATCAGTTGTTCTCCACCCCCACCCTCCACCCCAAGATGGAAGTGACTAGTATAGTCTTAAATACCTGACTAATATAGTCTGACTGATTATATTTTAATAGAAAATTGCATTCATATTCCAAAGTATTTGTGTCAGAAGCCAACATAAAGCACTCTTTTAACATCTTGTGTGAAAGAACTACATTGTGTACATCCAGAAGATTGTTATCACCGTGGACAGATGTAATCTGTGTGAGAAATGAAAGTTCTTGGAGACAAAAGTTCTTAAAGGATATGGTGTGTGTGTGTGTGTGTGTGTGTGTGTGTGTGTGTGTGTTTGGTCCTATCAGCTTGTTTTCTTCTGGTAGCAGTAGCACAGTAGCATTGAAGAGGGGGGGCTTGGGATAATGGTGAATAAAATCCATGTGGTTACTTCATAGCAAATATCTTTTATGGTAAATTTTTCTTGAATTTGTTAAGACTTATTTAAAGGCTGAGTGATTTCATTCTTTTCTGTGCCCAAACACGTATTTAAAAAATTAATTTCTTAAATGCATCAATAAATTGATCTTTCCTCTTTCCCCCAAGCAGGACAAGTGCTTAAAATACCATCATCTTCTTTGCTGTCTCTATTAACCCCTTTCCCAGGTATTATCTGGGTTGTTAAGAGAGTCATTCACTCTCCTCCTCCCCGCTTTTTTGCTTTATTTATTTATTTGTATATTTTGGTCCTTGTTTTTAAGACAATATATTTTCAAAGTTACTTTCCCTTTAAGTCCCTCTTGTTTGTAGCATCCCCCCAGATTTGCTTCTTTTCTCATTGAAGTACTTCCCTAGAGAGTGTTTAGAAAAGGATCTTTTTATGTGGTAATTTTTAAATTTTATAATAACGGCATTGTGTCCTTGCATTTATCTATTTTTATACTTCCCACTTAAAATTAATTTTACAGAAAGTTCACCGTAGCCATATTAAATAGGATAAATAACAAAACAGTAACTGTCTGAGATCACCAATTTTGAGTGATTCAGTTTATTATGTTGCATTGATAATAATTCTACATGCATGAAAATACATTTGCCTTCAAAGAGAATGAAAATAGGCAATCAAAGTTAGCTGAAACTAGTTACAGCAGTTGATAATGCCACTAGTAGCATATTTCCTCATTCAATTACTGGTGGCAAGCACCTATTCATCAGTATTTAACCTGCAAAAATAAAACTGTCATCTCAAAGTAATTTGAGATAATTATAAATATATATTAACTTTCTAAGATTCCAGGTTAAATAGGAATAGACTGACACATATGAATAAGATCAAATACATTTCTTTTTTAAACATATCCTTGCATTTAAATGATGGACTGAATATTAATTCTAGTTTAAAGTTCTACTTCATCAATGTTTTAAAATATTAGTCCATTGTCCTCTGACATTTAGTGTTGTTGAGAAGTCAAATATCTACCTGGTTCTTATTCTTTCAGATGATACACTTTTTCTGGAAGTTTTTTATTGTTAATAATTGCATTCTAAAGTTAGATTACCAAATGTCATCATAATGAATCCATTCAAGAGTATATCTTTACTACATTTTTATTGCTTATGCTGGCATGATATAACTTTTTCTATTATTTTAACTTCAAATAGCTGGTGCTGCGAGATGTGATAGAGTTTCTAGCATACAGCAAATAATTGGTTCTTCTAAAAAATCTACTTTGCCAATTTTTGTTTTGATGGATGTATTAAAACATTTAAACTTAATGTATTTGAAAGCTTAGGGTTTAAGTATGCCATTTGATAATTTGTTTTCCCTATGTTCAGTCTGTTTCCATTTTCTTGACTTTCTGTGGATTACTTGAATTTCCCTACATTTTAATATGTAGTACTTTTGAGTGTATCTTCTTTAAGTTTTGATTGGTTGTTCTGTGTTGGAATATATAGTTGAATATATATATATATATATATATATAGTATTGATATTTTGCCACTTTAAGTGAAGTATAGAAATTTAATTTCATTTAGTCTCTTTTATCCTTTATACTTAAAAATATATCTTGAGTGTTTCTTGTACCTCTCTTATGCTCTATATCAGATGATGTTATAATTTTTGGGTCAACTACTAATCATAATTTTAATAACTCATGAGAAGAGGAATAACTTGTCTTTACGCATATTTTTCCCATTCCACAGCTCTTTCTCCCCTCCTAAAATTCCAGTCTCTATTATTGACTTTCTGCTGAGAGAAATTCCTTTAGTCACTCTTCATGGTAAATCTGCTGGTAACTCATTCTCACTTGAAAGTGTCTTGATTTCCCCTTTATCATTGAAGGATATTATTTTTAGGCTTAGAATTCAAGTTTAAATTTTCAGTTCTTGAAAAATGCTGTGACACCTCTTTCTGGAGGGAAGCAGAAAACTGACTATCACACTTCTTTCCATCTTGTTTATGCAGTGGGAGCTCAGATCCCATTGTGCCTGGAAGTGGGAGGAGGAGAGATCCAAGTGACCCCACTTGATGTTATCTCATTCTACTTCAAAGAAGCCAGGTGGGAGGGGAGTTTGGCTTGCTCCTGGGCCCTGCTGGTACACCACTACTGTGGTGTAAGAATTAGAGCACTACCTGCTTTCTTTGGATCACCATGCCATTTTGTTAGTGTTATCTCGTTGCCTACCTGGCTGCCTTAAGATCATTTTGCTGCAAATCAGTGTTTTTTTTTTTTGAGAGCAGGTCTTGCTATGTTGCCTGGGATATTACATGCACGTGCCACCACACCTGACTATTTTTTTTTTGAGACTAGATGTTGCTATGTTGCCCAGGATAGTCTTGTCTCTACAGACTCAAGTGATTCCTAGCCTTGGTCTCCCAAGACTGGGATTAAAGATGTACCATGGTGCCCGGCCTATATCAGTGCTCTGTCTGAGGGAGCAAGAAGAAAAACAACACCTTATAGATCTAATTATAGAAGATTGAACCAAATAGGCAAACACCAATAAACAAACTCTTTATTCCTCCTCAGAGTAGAACCAGACAACGCAGCTTCTCTTTGCCTTTTAAGGTCCTCTTTATCTTGCTATATGGACACTCAAATTACCTCTTGGGTACTCCAGACACTTCTCCAAAGAACATCTTTAAAATTCAGTTTCTCTTCTTATTATAAGCTTCTTAATAGTGTTGATTTCTAAAACCACATCATACATTAGCATAAGATTTTTTTTTGTATTTAATAATTTTTTTTGTATAAGCTTTTCTTTAAGGTTACATTTTTTTTGGTAATGCAGTTTCATTTAAAATTAAAGTATGTTAAACAGGAAGATTCAAATTGAGAACCTTTAAGGAATGAACTTAGGATAGAGACAGAGGTACTTGGGACAAGAGATCTTTGAATCCATAATATATATTTATAGTAAATATATATGTGGATAATTATATATATATATAGTAAAATAAAATATTGGTAACTAGTAGTGACTGGATCATCTCTCCTTATTTAGGACATAGAATCAAGAACTGCCTCTTAGGTACTTAAACAATATGTGCTGTTTTTACTCTTCCATAGTGTCTTATTGATTTGTCCCTGTTTCTTAGCTGTCAGAGCTCTTGGATTTCCCAGGGTCATTTAATCTTAGGTTCTGCATTTCTGGATGAGTGCTTTTTAGATCTTGTTGTTATTGTTTGCTGATTGTTACTTGATTTTTGAAATTTATGATTTTGATCCCACAGGATAATAGTTAAGATTAAAAAAAAAAAAATCAGGGTTATTTTACCCCTCCCCCATATACATGGATGCTAGTTGTACTTTGTTTTTTTCTTTTTTTTTTTTCATTTTATTTCTCTGTATCATTCCTGATTATGAGCTTAGTTGTGTTCTCATAGATGTGCTGATAATTGCACCTTAGGAATTGGTATTGTTTTACAAAAATCATAGTTCTCTGAAGTATTGAAATGGACAGTTGTAACTTGTGGTTAACTTCAAAATCAGCCTTATCATCTGTGTGTCCACACCAGAATATGATAAGAAATGTCAGGAAGGCTTCTTTAAGCTGAGATGTTTTTCCATAACAATACCTAGAATGGGCCTTCGAATGAGAATATAAAAGGAAATAGAAAAATACCTAAGCAGAGAATGAGTGAACCTACATTAATGGAGTTTATTGTAGTGTAATTACATGCCACAAATTATCTGATATTAGTTTCAACTGACTTTCTAAGGAACTTAGGGAAATCTTTAGCCAAGGGTAGGAGATAAATGATCCATCATATTTCTTGTCTAGCATGAGTACAGCACTTCACAGCTCATTTTGAGACATTTGCGCTTTGTTCCACTAATCTAGAAGCAGCATGGTTTCTATCTTGCAATTTCATTCAAACCTCATCACTAATTTATCATGTCATTTCTTACTTTACTCATTTTAAAAACATGTTGTATTTAATAAACCTAATTCTATCTTAAATATGAATAGTACTTAAGAATTTAGGCTTACAAATAAAATACTTACTAAGACATTTGTAAGAGGAGAGCGAGTTATCTGTTTAAAATTATTAGTAACTACAAATATCAAATTAGGACCAGAAAAGATGGACTTTATATTTTCTAATAATAGGGACACCATTTCTTCTACAGATATTTACAGCTTTAATTTTATAGCATATGTTCAATGATATTTAGAAGAAATACAGACAATCTCAGCTTCTATAATGGATGAACTTTTCTAATGGACAGTTTCTAAATAGCCGGAGATTTTATCCACCTTCTCAGAGCCCGTGAATCAACAGAATTGGGAGAGAAGCTGTGCACATACCTTAGAGATCAATCATGTTACGCCTGGGAGAGCTGTCAGTGGCACTGAGGACAATCTATAGACTAAGTCTGGAGATGAAGTTAGATTTATGTAGGGATTCCCACCCTGTTGAAAAGATGCCACCGATATGGAAGGGGAAAAAAAAGAAACAAAGAAATAAGAACTTCTATTTCCTATGGAAAGGGATATTATCTAAAAATGTATAAGAACATAAATCTTGAAAACAATTTGCTACAAGTAATGAAAAATGGATTTTTCCCCCAGATATTTTCAACTGGCTAAAATGTGAATAGGAAAAGAGCTGATTCTCTAAAGAGTTGAAATGAAAAAAAGCAGGATTTGATGGGAAGCCAGCAGGCTTAAGTATTGGCTTAGACAGAAACTCTACAATACGATGTTAGCATCAAAATCACAGATGGATCGTATTTCATGAGGTAATGGGTATCTCAGAAAATATCTGCCTTGCATTACCAATTATATCTGATAATTGCTACTCTTATAATCTTCTAGAAAGTTTTGATTAAAAAATGATGCACTCAAGAGAATGTTAATTAAAAAATATTTATGAAAAATAGTGACAGGAAGGATCAATAACAGGTGAAGCTGTCAACTCAAATATATTTCCAAAGCAGAATAGAGAAAAAATGAGCTTAAACAATAATCTAAGTTCTTAGATAAAGATGTTCCCAATGTGAGAAAGTGCCTGAGGAGAAAAAGGCCACCCAACCTGAAAAATTTAGAGAAAATACTCTGAAACAAAGACATGTAGGGTTAACACTTGAATTTTAAAAATAAAATATAGTGTGAGAACATTTGAATATCATGTCTTATATAGGCATATAGTGATACATATGCAATCACACACAGACACACTTAAAAATTTGAAAATGTTTATATTAAAATGTTAACTAAGAGAAAATGCAAAATTGTTCACATGGTGTATTTTAGTCACGCAAAATCATGAATTGAAAGAAATTGCTTCAAAATGCTCATTATAAAGAATTTATCTTTGAGTGGTGAGATTGTGTGTAATTTTTTTCTTCTTCTGAAGCCCACATGTCAACTTAAAACCCTCAGTTTTATGAGTTTTCAATTGTCCTTAGTTCCAACTCTCTTCTTCACACCTTTTACTGGGCACTAACAGACGTCTCACTTAAAATACCTGAAGCCAAACTAAAGATTTTCCTCTTCTTCTTCCGCAGTTCTATATCCTTAGTTGCTAAGGTTAAAAATCCAGGAGGTTGGTAAATATTATTATTTATACCATGTAAGTTTTGCATATCCTGATTTAAATTAAATTACTATTTATATATAAAACATTTCATAATTTTAAGGATATGCTAAAGGAGATTTAAAGAACCAAAGCTGGGGAAATTTAAGCAATGAAATATTGATAGTATTAAATTTTAACCCCTATAATAAAATAAATATCATTGAATCTTTAGTGATATAAGGAATCAATCAAATAGGGAGAAAGAATAGATGCTTCTTACAGAAGAATTTCAGCTAATTGGTAAATACAGAAGGAAAGTAGAAAATGAAAATCAGATAGCATAGAAATTCATCCATAAGCACACCTCACAGTAAACTCTTGCAGATACTATTCACTGATGGATGTTAAAAGGAATGGGTGAAAGTCTGAGGAGAAATAGGATTTGCACCATCTCAAATCTCACCATCAAGGTTTTTTTTTTAAATTTTAATTTTGTAATTTTCACACAATATTGGTCATGCTTGAATGACTGTTGTTCCCCTTAGGTATGGTTCTTCCTTCCTTATTGTACCCCATCTCCAACCCACTCCTTCCCCTCTCTGGTCACTCCAACTCCTCATGCTGCAATTCATTGGTCCATGTTTGACCCTCTGGTCTTTTCTTTTTCTGCAACAATATCCTATTTTCCTGCATACAGACTTGCGCTCCTGGACAACAACAGACCAGGTTGCTCAGATCTCCAGAAGAGACTGAGGTGGGTAGTTGGGCCGAGCACATCAGGAACCTCTTATAGGGCAAATGTGTGGTGCAGTTCTCCAGGCTCCTTTCTGGTGTCTGTCACATGTTGCTGTTTCTGTGCCCTATAGGTCTGATATCTTGGTTTGGGAGCCCATCTCCCATCTACTGTCAGTGGAGACATTCCCTACTGGGGACAGAATTCCCTAGGTGCTTAATTCATCTCCTTCCCTCTCCTGCATCAGCACCACCAATATTTTTTAACTACAAAGGGAAAAACAGTAATTTCACAGGGGAGAAAGCAGATACCATGTCCACCAAAAGAGGGCAAGATATATCAGTGTCATGGTCCCCTGATGCTGAACAGGACATCATGATACCCTTTGTGCTGTTCTTGTCAGACATGCACTCATTTAAATCCTGGAAAAATTATAGACGTTGAGGAATATCTACGTTGAGGAATATCTACAGAATAACTCATCAGTTCTCTTCCAAAGTGCCTGCCAAGGCCATGAAAGGCAGGGAAGTATCAAGGAAGTCCCAAAAGTTAGAGAAGATGGAGAACTGACTCTGGTTTGCTGGAAAAGAAATAGGGTGTTAGTGACAAAGCTGATGGAATCTGAGTAAAATCTGTAGTTGCATAGCATTATACTAATGTTAATTCCATAGTTTTGAATATGCAGTTTATTAGAAGCCTATAAAATAATATGTTAACTATCTCAATTTTCTAACATGCACTATGTATATATGTATGTAACTATACACATGTGCATAGTTATAAAATTGGGATTATCCATCTATATAGGTATATATGTACATATATTTATTATATATACATATATGTATGTACATAAAGTTTACACTGGCAAGGAAAAAAGACTAAAGTCAGAACAGCCCAGAATGAGGAGCTTCCCAGCTCCACCTGATGCCAGGTATAGAGTCAGGATGACCTGACCACAACCCGCCTCCACTATCAGGGATGCCAGCTACTGGGCTTTTATATAGCAACCAGCTCCCAGTTATCAGGGAACACTCTCCACTGACGTTCGGGCATCAGCCTTTCTGGGTGTATTCCACTGAGCCCATCAGTGGAAACAAATAAAGCCTCTTCTCTCCACCTCTCTGAGCAAATGGCCATCTTCCAGGGACCAATGCTGTAGCAACATGAAAATGTTTCTAAGTGCTGGGATTACCAATAATTTCTTTTCTCTTTAAAATTTGTTTGTATTCTTTAAATGTTCTACAGTGAACCTGTGTTACTTTTGTAACTGCAATAAAAACAAAACTATTCTTTAGAAAAACCTAATAAACCTGTGTGTCTCATTGTTTTATTCTTTCCTTTCTCTCACAGCTCATCTATAAGCCTCTGCTAGTGTTTTCAGTTCCTTCTTCAAATATCTATATTCAATTCTGTCTTCAAAAACATTTGCACCACTTCTTTGTTTACATCTTCATCCATGCCTAACCCACCATTGAGTCATCTTATCTGTTGCCCCTGCCTTTACCGGTGTCACCTGAATTCCTTTTCCATACGCAGCTCGAATGATCTTTTAAAATAGGAGATCAGATGTGGCCACTCCTTTCCTTCAAAATCTCTGTGACTGGCTTCTTGTTTTGGTTTCTGCTTAGTTATGTGAGTTCCTTGTGGATCTTTGTTATTAAATCCTTATAACTCTTTTGGCTGGCAAAAATTTTTTCCCTTTACGTTGGGCTTCTTTTTGTTTTGTCTATTGTCTCTTTTGCTGTACAGAAGCTTTTTAGTTTGTGTAGTCCCAGCTGTTTATGTTCCTTCATTTTTTTGCCATCTGTAGATGTGTACAGAAAGGGATTTCTGAATTGTAACTCATGGAAGGTTTTGCCCAAATTTTTCTTTATGTATTTTATGGTTTTAGATCTAACACCCAAGTCTTTTATCCATTTTGAGTTGGTTTTTGTACATGGTGTGAGGAAGTTGTCTTGTTTCATTTTTTACGTGTCTTGATGCAGTTTTCCCAGCACCATTTATTGAAGAGGCTGTCTTTGTTCCAATGTAAGTTTTTCACTCCTTTGCCAAAGGTTAGTTAACACTATGTGTGTGTGTGTGTGTGTGTGTGTGTGTGTGTGTGTGTATGTGTGGTTTTATTTCAGGGTACTCAATTCTGTTCCATTGGTCTGCTTTTCTGTAATTGTACCAGTACAATGCTGTTTTAATTATTATGACTTTGTAGTACAATTTGAAATCTGCAATAATTAAGCCTCCGTTCTCTCTTTTTTTTGGTCAAGAGGCTTTTTGATATTTGAGGTCTTTTTTTATTACATATGAATTTCTGTAATTTTTGTTCTAGCTCTTTAAACAATGTCATTAGAATTTTATAGGGGTTGCATTAAATCGTAGATTGCTTTTGGATGAAAAAGATGTGGTATATATACACAATGGAATATTGCTTATCAATCAAAAATTACAAATTTGATGATTTTATGACAACATGGATGAACCTAGTAGAAATCATATTAGAAGAAACAAGTCAGAGAGGAAAAGACAGAAACCAAATGGTTTCACTAATATATGGGACATAGGAAAAACAAACAAAAGGTCAGGAGGAAAAATCAAGATAAGATAACAACCAAACTAAAGTACACAACTGGGGTAGGGGGAAATGAGTGGGAGCAGTCAGGGAAGGGAGGTGGTGGGTGACCCCCAGGGATTAAAAGATGTGAAATATATATAAATTTTACAAATTATATATATATATAATATAACTTATATAATTATAAAAATTACATATATGATATAAATTATTTAAATTTAAAAAAAACCTCTGTGACACTTAGAATAATACCCAGTGGCTGTATTCTTCTTGTTTGATCCTTAGTGACTCTTCTAGACCCTGTCCTGGCACTGGCCTCACCCCTTCACCTTCACACTTCTCACACACATCAATCAAGCAGTTCCTATCTCAAGGACCTTGCACTTGCTGTTCATGTCTTAAGTGCTTAGTTGTTCACCGAGGAATTCATTCTCCCCCTACCGACCTCTACTCTCTGATCGTGCCTTACTTTGTTTACAGTTTTGAAAGTTGGATTTTATATATTGTCTCCCTTTCTTATAGCAATGGGAGCATGTTTGCTTCCTTTCCTTTCTAGTAACAGTTACTGGCACATGGCTGTTGGCCCATAAACACATACCAAATGGATGAATCAACCTCTTGCCCAATGCAGAGCCTGCAGAAGAGCAAAGCCCATCCACCAATTACTGAATTACTGTCTTTTCAACCAGGATAGAGGTGGGAACAGGGTGGAGTGGTGGTGGGAAGAGTCATGTTGGTTGTTTTAACTCCTTGTCCTACCTATCCTGCATCAGGTTCACACCAGGACTCTGCATGTCCTGGGACTTTCTCAATTCCCTCAAAACCTATAGTCAAAAATCACGGACAACAAATTATTGTGGGTGCGACTGACATGAGTAAGGGTTTCCCAAGAGCATGGAGGAAAAGCAGACAACTTTAGGTAAATGGCAGTTATCCCCATTCTTTAATTTTGGGACTTTCCTCATACAATGGGGTTTCACCAGTCCTCACTGCTTTCCACTCTCTGGGTCTCACTCCTCTTACTCTTCGCTCCCCTTTCTTTTAGTCTTCCATTTTGTCTCTTCCTTTAAGAGGAAATAGTCAAGTTCCCTGGCTTGCCTCAAGAAAAATAGCTTCCCCTTCCTCCAAAGCTACCTGGGGTGAGGCACACCTTTGTCACCCATATTTCTTAGAGCCCTCTCCATAGACTGTTTTCTCCCTGAGAATCTGGTATGTGCTAATATTTTATCCACCTCATTTCCTCTTCCTTTCTGTATTTCCTATTAGATACAGAAATTAAGGTCAAAGAAATTATTCTGTCAAGTGCCTAAGTGCAAAAGAAATAAAGTCCAGTGGATCTCAGATCTTCTATAAAAATTAATGCTTGCTGTACATGGAAATGTTCATTTTTCTTTTTCTATACCAAATTTAGTACTTCTTAAATCTTTGTCATTGCTAATTTGTTAGAGTCAAAATGATATCTTTCTTTTAAGCTGCCATTTTTTTACTATTTATTTGTTTACTTTAATACAATTAGTTACTACCCTCCCTCAAAAACTATGGGCAATGAAAAAAATCAAACGTCTCTCTAATATTGGTCACTCAATCTCTTAGTCATTTTATGAGTACCTTGTTTCATCAACTCTAAGATACGTTTGGATCTTTCCATTGATAGTACAGTTAGTACTACATTTAAGCTTGTCATTTTAAATTTAGTTTAAAAATTATACTATATTTTTAGTTCAAGATAAAAAGGTATATATATATATATAATAGATAAAAAACCAATAGGGCATACATTTGATATTGATAAAGTAAATATTCATGGTTAGAGAAATAACCATAATCTCCTTTCAAAGCAACAATGGAATATTTCATGGGATTTGAGGAAGGAGAACCTTCTCCAGATGCAGCCAAGCTGTTTCTCCTTCCTGAAATACATACAAAGGGATCACCTATTACATGCCAACTGGGTCAGTTGAAGGCTATACTTAAATACATGGGAAAAAGTTAATAACTGAGAATGCTGGTTGACCAATATAAAGGCATAGCTTAATTGGCAGTCTTTATTTTTAATTAAAAATATGCTTTACAACTGATAGATTTTTAGAATGAAAGAAACACTTCATAATTATTTATAATCTTAATAATTAAAAGTCATATTTTGGGATTGTATATTTCTTTCACATACCTCTTATATTTCTTAACAAATCTGTAAGACACTTATGATGCCTATTACATTATTATTATTATTACCCTGTATTATTATTGTGATTATTATGCCCATGGTACAACTGAGATATAATGACATATACATTAAATTCATAATATGTTATATATGATTATAAAATACAGTATGTAAATAATCATGTCTATGTTGCAGGTGGAACTAATGGAAGCTCAAAGACTCAGAGCAGTGTGTCTAAGGGAGAAGAGGCTTTCAGAAGCACAATGTGAGTCTTGTGGTCTGATCCTGAAAAAAAATCTGTAGATTTTGTCCTCTGAAATCCTTATGATCTGCCAGTTTCAATACATAGTCTCTCTGGACTTTAGAAGAACATGCGTACCCTAATATATTTCCTCAGACTAATCCTACATTCTTATGACCAAGTTAGGAAAGAACATATTTAGTTAGTTGCTTTGGGTGGTAAGAAACAGAAATCCCAACTCGAATAAACTCCAATAAGAAGAAAATAAACTATCTTACAGAAAATCCAGTTTAGGGAACTTTCTAGGTCAATTGATACAGTATCTCAGTGCTATCACCAGAAATACAAGCTCTTCTCTCCATTTTGCTATTCTCAGTGTTGTCTTCATCCTAAGACTAGTAGAAGGGAACTACAGCAACATCAAGCATGACAGCTCACAGAGGAAAGAATGTTCCTTCCTATGGTCATTCTTAGGAAAAAGGGAAAAAATCCTAAAAGCTTCTTATCACAATTTCTTTCTTTGTCTTATTGGTCAGAATTAGGAAACAAGTTCTATTTTGAGGTAACAACAGATAAGGAAACAGAATTACTTTTACACTAATATGTGACAACTGGAGTTGGAGGTGACTTCATACTCCCCTCAAGACAGGAAAAGAAATTATTCATCAATCCTATTTATCATAGAAAGCTTTACCTAGCAAGGGTACTATTAGGAGAATCTTAGTTTTAAAATGGCATCTATACTATTTTGTGAGCTACCTGGAGTTAGAAAACCAGTTTCATCTTACAGTATTCCTATAATCACACAGACACAATGTGGCTTCAATCCATGCGCGTCACTTGAAACTCCAGGTACTTAGTTCTGTACTGTGACAATGGAAATAGCAGAAAAGAATAGAAGTTAGATTTGTAGAACAAAGAAAAGACCAAGAGGACCTTGCTTGGTTGGCTGATAACTAAATGACAAGATTGTATGTGGCAGTTACACGATTAGATCTGAAGTGAAATCATGAGCGAGTTATAGAAAAGTCCTTGTATTCTTTCAGAAGCCATTTAACAAGTAGCAAATAAGAGTGGAGTTGGACTATGACAGGATAATAGATTTCTCTGTCAGGTACAAAAAAAGGGGGGCATATGTAGTCATTACTCAAGGAACAAAGAATGAAAAGAGGATCTTAAAACTTTAACTTTTTTCCAGAAAATATTCGTAAGCAAAATACATTCATTGTTAAATAAAAAGCATATCTGTCATTACATATGAAGAATAATATATTCTGATTCTAATACAGAAAAAGATATATAGTAATTACTTCACTAATACAAAGAATATGTATGTGATTGAGTGAATGTCATTCATTCACACTAAATTCTAGAACTTGGGCAAGCAGAAAGCAATGTTTTTAAATTTTAGAACATAAGGGAGGATACTTACAAACCTTCATGCGAGTGAACTTCATAAAGTAGTCTACTTGGTTTGAAAAATGAGATTCTGAAGAACAAGTTAATGGGAAACATAGACAAAAATATAGTAATTAATAAAAGACAAATTGTTAAGGCTAATTAACATGCAAATATATTCACACTTAATAATAAGGAAATGTGAAATAAAAGGAAATAATACTAGTGTTCATATTGGCAAAAATTCTTCACAGGATCCACCATTGTTAAAAGAAAGACACCTTTTCCTAATTGGTAGAAGTGTAAATTGATAGCACATTTGTGTGTCACAGACTATTAGTGTACCTAAAACCTTTGAAGAGTTACTTCAGTTCTTCTTGACCTCACCTTGCATTATTCCAGGCTGTAGTGCTCAGTGTGCACTCAGTTTGGGTTTCATGCAAGTCATGCCAACTCCAGCCTCTGTATCCCACAACGTGGGACTCTACTGGGATTTGTGCAAAGACCAACATGTGTGCAAAGCAGCACAGCTGAACAGTGGCTATCCCATGAAATAAATCTCTGACAAGTAGGGGATGGAATTCTTCGATAAATAGCTTTCCCTTTTCCATTCCACATCTCCCTCTCTGCCAAAATGTCCTGAAATACATTTCATATGGAGCAATCAGTCAAGAAGTTATCTTAGCGTTAGCTCTCTGTCCTTTCCCACTTCACTCTTTCATTCAGGCTTCCTGGGTTCACACATTTCAGAAAGTACTGATACAGAGCCTAATGTGCGTTGGTCTGGCAATCTCACTTTCTGGAACCTTTCTTGTGGGGAAGATGGAATTACCCTTACACCCTTACACATACTGTCAGAGGCTGCAAGCTAAAGCTGATCAGGGCTCATGCTGTGGATGAAGAAAACTTCATTCCACTCTTATCTGTCTTCAGAACACTGAAGATGGAATGGCATGATTGACCTCCAGTGGGCAGTAGTGTCACCATTCCTCCAATTTTGACCTTAAGAAACATTCCTTGAACGATACCAACAAATTTATGGGTGAATCCCCTGTGCCCAATTATCTCACGTGAAATTATATTTTACCCAATTTTATTGTCATTTGTCTCCCTTGGTTAATTGGTCGTAAAACATTCTCTTGGCTCTTTAAATGTTGGTTACCAAGACAATGAACTCATTGCTACTAGTGCATGCTTCTAGTTCGTCCCTCAGCCTCTGTGGCTGACCAATCTCTCCCGTTGTCCTTTCTTGCACCCTGAGGCCGGCTCTTTACAACTTACAGACAAATGATGGAATGCTCACCTGTACAGCCTACCATACTGCCTGCTTGTACTACCATAATAACAAATAAAAAGGATCAAGTTATGGCATCAAGTTAATGCTAAACTCAACAATACTCAGAATAGGGTCACATAGTTGCTGCTTTTTATAAATACTAATAAATCCAACCCAGTAAAAATTTTTAAAAGGAATATCAAAAAATTCAAATGTTTTTAACAGGAAGAATATTTCAAAAATATAATAATGACTCAAGTGTGGGGCAGGGTTAAGCAAACAAAACATGTTTGCTGTTTCCCCCAACTTAAAAATTTCAATTTATGTGTCTCTTTCCAAGCAAATTCTACTTATCTCTGGTTGAATGACTCACATCATATTTCCCTCTATAATCCTCAACTCCATTAAAACCAAACTCTTCTGATTCCTATTCCTTCCAGGTGGTAAGTAATTATATAGCCACAGAATCAGATTCCAAGGTGTGAGAAATCTTATATCTATGAGTTTAGCGGTGACTAAACTGAGACCCAAAAAGGTAAAGAATTTACTCAAAGGTAAAGAATTTGCTCAAAGATGTAGTCACAAAGCTGGGACTATAATTTAGTTCTCTTGATTCCCAGTTTGGAACTCTTTCTAATAAATGTAACTAGAAAAGGTCATTAATTTATAGTGGTGTTGTGTGAATAGTTGATTTTACCCTTCTAGCTATTCCTTCATCTAACTTCAGATGCATGCATCTTCAAAGAGAACTGAAAGAACAAATTGAATGAAAGAATACCATTAGGATATATTTTATGGATGAGGTCTGAAAAATTACACCTCTCATGAACCCAACTATTTTGTGGGTGCATCATCTTCATTGCTACAAAGAATACCCATTCCAACCTGCAATAAGTAACCCATGAGGGCTGAATGACAGCACATGCTTTGATATGACTGCAGGACTTTCCTTCTACAAGTAGCCTTGATATAGTAGCCATTGTAATTACCAAAACAGACCAAGATTTGTGTTGGCCTATGCCCAAATGCATACAATTCATGAGGATTGACATGAGGGTCTCTGATCATTTTTCTTTGATTTGCTAATCTTTCATGATGTCATTTATCTTATTTTCTACCCTTTTGGGTAATGTCTTTCTAAACATCCATGTTATAATTGGCACTGGAACTCCCCAATTGTGCATGACACAAGGAACTTACAGGAAATTATGCATTACTCTGATCTAGCCTAGGGCACACAAATCAAAGACTCCACTGCAGACAAGGCCTAGTAAAATTGAAAGTAGCTACACTTTATATGGAAATTAGCTGCTCCTAGAATGCAATATAGTTAAGCATATATCAAAACTAAAGACAATGAACATGTGAACTATAATTCTGCAATTGGAATGTCCCCTCTCCTTTTTCTTCATATCTAAGACAATTTTCAGTGTATAACATTGCATCAAATATAGTTTACTTTCTAAACATGAAACTATGCATAGCTGGACTAGTCCAGAAAAATTGGAAATTTTCCTTCTTCATTTTCTCTTTAACTAATATTTCATAAAAAAACTAAAAATAATCAGTACCTGAAGCAGTAATTTAAAAAGACTGTGCTCTGGATTATTTATTTATTTTTTTTTCTGATATAATCAAGAAAAGTATGAAAAATGAATGTTTTTCCTCTCAAGCAGATATATGCAAATGAAGATCTTACTTTGTTTTTCTCTTGATTGCTTTTTATTTTTAAATTACAAAAGAAAAGTCTAAAATAAGGCAATTTGTTGTTTTTTTTAAATGTAAAGTCAAAGGAGATAAATTGTTTTGTTCAAAATAGCTGTCCTTATCACAGATCAGAGTCCAGTTAGGGTTTGGCAATCCCAGCTGCCACAGGCTGACTCTTTGAGAGGAAGGTGAGGCGCAAATCACAGGGATTTGGTCAACTACTTTTAGGTGACCATAATGTTTGCCAGTCCTCAAAACCCTTGGTTTAAATAAGATAATGACTTAGCTTTAAATTTCTTAATTTACCTCTGCTTTTGAGGGTAAAACACCAAACTGCCCTGATTAGTTTATACAGAAGGGGGATTTATGAGAGCTTATTCACCTCACGGAAAAATCTTTGAGAACCTAAGAATGAATTTGAGAGGTTTATGCAGCTAGGAACATCCTCAATCATGGGCAGGATATCTCCAGGGGAGAGTCACCACAGCTGGACACAGGTGTAGCTCATATTGCTAACTGGGAACCCAGCATCTCTGTGGAGACCAGGCTAAGAAATATGGAAGCCAGCTGCATAGCTACTCACCAGCAGGGCCCATTCCAATTAGTGTCCCATCACATTGATTTTAAAATAATATCACCCATGCTTACGTATCTTATTTATTTTAAATGTAATGATTTCACTTTATAAAATAGTATGTTCATATACATATATATTTGTAGGTGCCTGAAAATATCATTTCTCTGGAGAATGAGATTAAATTCATGGCAAGGTAGAAGGTAGAAGTGAGAAGCTCTGGACAATCCCTCTCTGACTCTGAAATTGAAAGGCCAGTGGAACCTCAATATACTGGAGAGCTTAGCTTAATTGTTTTCCTTCTTTGGGTTTCCATAATAGTGTCGATTCCTGTGTTATTTATTTATTTTTAATCTCTCTAGCTATTCCTTTTATTCTCTTTTGCTGGTTTCTCTCTCTTTGAATAATCCTTACAAGACTAACTTTCCTATCTACATTTATAATCATGATCTTATTCAACCATACAAGTTTTCAATAACCTATGGGCTTTCAATAATGTACAATAACCGAAAGTTCCTATTTCTCTGTCTCTTTGGGACTACTTATGATGGTGCTTTCTGAATTTTGTCAGTGTGGACTTACAGCATTGCTCATCTTTGCAGAGTAATTTGTCAAGGTTCAAAATTGATCACTCTGGTTTTGGATGCCTGTACCTCATGCAATCCTGTGTCTCTAATGAGAGGGGAGTCACATGGCAGATAATATTGCTGGTTGTTTTCATCAGGGCCATGAGTGGGCCAGCTTCTTCTGGGAAGGTTCATGGAGAATGTAAGATCACAACCCTTTTAATTCTCCCATCAAGTTGCCACCATTTTGTTGTCAGTTATCATTTCAAATGCAAATCTGTCTGCCTGACTATGTGGAAAGTTTATACCCACCAACTAAACCCCAAACTTCTTATTTTTCACTTCTTACATTTTCTAGCCATGCTGAATCCCTAAAATTCTCTTAGTAACTCACACTGTTTCATATGCCCCTGCTTTTTCTCTTAAGCTTTCCAAATCCCTGACCTTCTCCAGGTACGAGCTTACTATGCCACCTTGCTGCAGTGCCACATTCTTGACACCAGCTAGTCTGTCGGTCAACCATGGCTCCTTGCTACCACCAACTCTCCATTCCAGGGGGATTGCCTTGGCCAGTCTACATGGGCCTGTTCTCTTAGTCCATCATTATCCTCTCTTTTCTTCTTCTTTTTTTTTAATCTTTCCTTGCTCTTCGCTTTTATCCCCCCATTTCCTGCTTCCCATTTTCTCTTGCAGTTCTTTCAGACTCCGCCCACCAGAGTATTTTAGGGCCTCTACAATTTTCAACTGCATCACTACCCTGTATCAGACCCGTCCTATTTATTTTGAAATCTTGACTTCAGACTCATTAATCCTTGAAATTATTCTATGCCACTTAAACCAATATTTCCTTGGGTTTTCTGAGCTCCCATCAACTTTTCCTGTACTTGGTTATACTACTATTATCTCCTATTTGGGTGCATGCTGTTTGAAGCCAAGCAAAGCATCTTATTTGGTTTTTAATTCTCAGAGCCTGGCATAGCGCCTGAACCTAGTGAGTGCCCAGTAAGTGTTTTCAAATGAAGCAATGAGCAAGTCACCTATTCTACAAGGTAATAAAATACCTGGGTATGGAGAGGTGATAAACTTTTCCCAGTGCCATACAGATAGTCAGTGATGGAGCTGTAAGCAAAAATCAGGTCTCTTGATTTTACCGCTTTCTACCAACTTATAAGAATCCCCTGAATGCTTCCATTCTACCAGGTGAGAAATTGAAAGACTGAGAAAGTTATCTTCTTAGTGAAGGAAATATTGTACCATAAAATTCTGTCAACTTTAAAACTTTCCTTTGTACTTCCTTTTCTGTGTTGGAAAATGATAGGCCATATATGAAATACATGGAAAATGATAGGATATATATGAAATCATAACTTCCAATAGCATCTTGGAGTGTAAGTTATATAAAGAAATTTACAGTGGATCTTGAAGCTGTAGGTAGAAATTCTTTCAAACTATAAATACTAATTTTTAAAAAGTTGACACAATACTTAAATAATATTTGTCTCTTTTGTTTAACTTATTTTCCCCTACCATCTCTTAATTATGTGTCAGACATATAGCAAAGTCATCATTTCTTGCAAAAATATTTGCAGTACTAAAAGTACTATTGTAAAAGCTTATCCTTTTCCATTTCCAGTGGGCCTTGAAGTGTTTTGCAGAAATTCTCCACCCACTTCTGTACTCTCCTTGACCTTGAAAAAGTGTCACAGAGTTCCCCCTAGAGCTGAGGAGAGAAACCATTTCTGCTTTATTTTTCCATCCATCCCAAGAGTCATTCAGTTGGAGCTGGCAATGAGTGTGGCCATTAACTGGCACTTTTGAAATGGGATAGATGGGTATCAGAGGGAGTGTGTGGGTGTGTGAGGCTTCAGCAGTAAATCAATGAATGTTGTATAGTTTGTTGCAAAAGCTCTCTCAATTTACATAGGCTTATGGAAGGTTCATTGCTTTCCCTGACCCCAAGAATGAGTTTATTATTTCTGTGCTGTGAATTAGGGGCAAGAATAATAATTCTCCATGTAAATTGAGGAAATTCAGATGCAGAGATCGGTCCTCTCTGACTGCAGATTCTGCAATAGAACTGGCGACTTCTGATTCTCAGCTTGCTGCTAGTCATGAGGAAAACAATCTCCCAATGATCAGGAATGCACACAGACTGATAGCATAAGTGTTTAAAGCCTCTGGAAAATTGTAATGTTTATTCACATCAGAAGCAAAAAGAAAATTATTTATAATTCATGTGTATCTTTTAAACACATGGCAGTGTTTTCTCTTTAATACTCTTGAAGGGCTTCAGTGGGGATGACTGATGGCCAAGGAAATAGGAAATGGTGGAACTGGTGGGAATTGTGGCCCATTGTCCCTCTTTAACTCTTGATAAAATGATTCACAAGCCAAGGTACTTGAAAATCACTGTACTGAATGCAAGGCATTTCCAGAAATGAACCAATGTGCTAGATTATGAAATCACAAAGTTACTGAAAGCCTGAAAAGTATATTCTGGAACCACAACCTTCACACACATATAAATGTATAATTAACTATATGATCAACTAATTATATAGTACATGTTGGCATGAATTAACACATTAATTAATTATATGTTTGACATTATATACATTATACATAACAAAAACTCGTGCTCCTTGCCAAAAAGGACAATAGTTTAAGAAGTTTGGTAAGGTCTCTTTGTGGAATAAACAACAATTTGTAGATTCATTGCACTCATCAGAAGGTGACTGTGTCTACTGATTACGTTTAGTGGGCTGGTTAGCTCTAGATCCAAATAAAATATTAAGAATTATTCAAACCTAACAAAAATATTTCCCTGGGTTTATAAAAATCTATGTTTTTCAGGGTTGCTGGGGCTGGGGTAGGGATACTGGTCTTTTTTTAAAGAAGTGTACAGAGGTGTTTGAAAGTACATCGAAGGTCTTATTTGATGACAGGTGTATTGTAGAGTTCACATTTCAAAGTGACTATAAAGACATCTTTAATAAAAATATTTTAAATGTCAAAATACAATCAATTGTTAATCATCAGATTCATATTCTTTTCCATACCCATACCCAATGATGACCTTGACTTTAAAGTCACCTCTTGACTCCACTTATCCTTGTCCTGTATCCCATATTTCTACATATAATTTCCTTCTAGTTCTCTATGGAATCTTGGCTTTATCTTTTACTCACCCTGTCTAGATTGGTTATTCAGTAAAAAAAAAAAATGCCCTTTTTTGATTATGGAAATACATGATGTCCTCCTGAGGTCTATAATAAACACAACTTTTAAATGATTGTTTATTTTGTGTAACTCAGGATTTAGTGACTTATAAAGGCAAAGAATGATATAAAGTATAGTTCTCACTGACCAAGATTTTGTTTTGTTCTGTTTACTTGCAGATTTAAGGAATAAGTCTAATGTGGACCCTTTCTTTAGTCTAATATGGGTCAATGAACAATTTTCACGTAAAGATAAACATGGGAATAGATTTATATGCTGTGACTTAGGGGCAAGAATAATAATTCCCCATGCAAATTCAGGAAATTCAGATGCAGAGAGAGGTCCTCTATCTGCCTGCAGATCCTGCAATAGAACTGGGGACTTCTGATTGTGTATGTGTAAAGACATAAATAGTTCAGAAAGATTTAGTAAAAATTTAAGTAAAATTAGTTGTTTCAATTTTTATCAAGCTATCTAATTCTTAGATTACATAAAAGTGAAAAAAAAATAGGTTACCCAGATACTCATGTAGTAGGATCAGAAAGTATCTATTCTAGGGTGAAATGCAGTTCAAAAGAGGAAGTTCATTTTCTTTTCCCAACTGAAACCTACGGGAGGCATCAATGAGATTCTCTGTGTAAATTTCTGAATCCTAGATTATTTATGTGATTTTTCAGGGTTTGAAAACTGCATTGTATGTAATGCAGTCCCATATGCTTGGGGAGTGCTTTTCTGGAACCAGCGCCAAGTCTTAACTCTTCCATTTGGTTCTTTAAAATTGGTCAGAGAAGGAAATAGTTTGGATTCCATTGGTAATCTACCCAAAAGGAGATGCCTTTGTGTAAGGTGGAAAGCCTTCTGGATTAGGAAATGTTGCCTTCCAGCCTCAATGGCAGGTTGGGAACACCTGCCAACAGTCTGGACTAGTCTGTCTGTCAGGACCCTGGCATCTTCAACAGGTGAAGCTTGAGCAGACTTCAGTCTTGGGCCTCCTTGTTAGGAATTAAAGAAGCAGGACTTCAGCCTCCATTTTTCCCATGAGACACTTGGAATCTTTTAGTCTGCATCTTGCCAGAATGTTCCACTTTTTATTTCTCCTCCTCCTTGGATGATGACTGTGGGCCCCAGGTGCCAAACTGTGGAACATAATTGTCTACTGATGGTGACATCTGGTTCGTTGGCAAGCTTCTTTCTGAATTTTTTTCCTAGTGAATAAATGATAGCTTCGAGCTGGGTAATAATGGAGCTTTGTCTCCTGGCATGTTTGGGCCAGGTTTATTTCAAATTCATTAGCTTATGCTAACAGCAACCTATGAACCAATGATGACCCTGGCTGCAAGATATTCTTCAAAAATCTTGCAGTCGTAATTAGCCTGGAATAAATTCTTCAGCTGATTTTTTAGTAAAACATTTTTCTATCTCCAGGGATGCAAAAGTAAAGGAAGATTTTTGACTCATTTACATGGGAAAAATCAACTTTTACAATTGTTAAGTGCTAATCCAAAGTAGGAAGAGGGTACTTTTGTGAAATTTTCCCCAGAGATAAAATTTACAAAAGACTTCTGAATTTACATAATATGGATACAATCTAGTCTTTTTTTGTAGGTATTAACATACTGCATTCACTATCCACATCACCCTTGTAACATTTCAAGGTTGTCTCTATCTAATCATTTTTCATGTCTTAGTTTGAATTTACTGAAAACCAAAGAAAAATCATGGTGCATATAAAAGATAAGATGTTAAACTAATCTATTATTTCAAAAAAATTCAAATATTTTTAATACACTCTAAAGTACCATGTACTTCAGCTACAGACATTTAACCCCATTCTTTCTGATCCTTTAGTACATAGAACATGCATGTCTTTTAAGAAGGAAACCTATATCCTGCAAAGTACAATATTGGTAATTGTTAAATTCCTATTTGCCCAGAGAATATGTGTACTAGTTTATTCTTTTGTTAAAGAATGGATTAAAAAATATACTTAAAGCTAAATGATAATACTGTGTGGCCTTATTTGTCTGATAATTCTCACGGAGGTAAAGCTCAGATGATTCAGAAATGTGGAATGTCACAAAACTTACCACGGATGCTGGTGTGAGGTTGTACGTGCCTAAATTTTATTCCCAATAAATATGTATCATACTGGTTCTGTCAGATCTAGGAAGCAAACATAATGATTAGAAAAGCCAGTAATCAAATTGACCATTTTCTCGAAATCTTAGGCTAAACCATGAACAGATAGGGATAAGAATTAAGATGCAAACTAAGCCCAACTTTAAGTAGGGATTGTAGCTTCTGTGGAATCCATCCATAAAGAGGTGGGTAACATTTCATAAGAAATAGTCTGGAGCAGGAGAAGATAATAAAGCAGGAGGCTACACTATTCAAAGGCAAAAAGTAATAAAGACAAAATGTCCTGACTTTGAGGCTAAGGAAGAGGAAAGTAACTTTAAAATATTAGAGGCAGTGGATGGTAAATATGGCAGTTGCCTAGAGACAGAATGGAAAAGAGACATTTAAAGGGATTCTAGAGGAGACTTTAAAATAAGATTCAGAAGAGGAAGTAGTAAAAGTTATAGCTTTGGAGAAGCAAACTGTTAGAATTTAAAGCAAAACCTTTAGAAATTAAGGCTAACCTGTAGAAGCAGACCAAGATAAACTGTATCTTTTTCCCTGAATTTCTGAATGATTTGAAAGCAGTTTTTACCTTCTTTCCTGCCTTGCTTTCAATTCCTTGTCTTACGTTTCTGTTTCCTCATTTGTGTGATGACGCAGCAGAACACGACCAGGGCTCTTTCCCACTGGCTTTTCTCACCACTTCCCTGTTAGCTTCTTCTGAGGAGCAACTCCTAGGTTTGGCTATCTCTTTAGATGTCTGCGTTTCTCAGTTCTTCTATCCCTTTGGCTTCCTCTCAGAGTGCTCCTGCCCTCACCCTTCTTGCTTCTATCCCCTCAGTATATTTCAGTTGGTGTCACTATCTCTCTTCTCTTTCCCTTGACTGTCTTACATAACTTCATGATGTCAGACACTGGCACCAAGACAGGCCCAAGTTTTGGCCTTGCTCTGACTTCCCCAAGCTCCATACTCACACTGGTCAGCTACATTCTCCACCTGGATTTCCTGCTGGTACCTCAAGTAAAAGAGATTTGAAAAGTAATTATCTCTCTATCATGAAACCTGTTTTCCCACTTATGTTCCCAAACTCTTCTATTAGTATCACTGTCTTCCCAGTCAGTGAAGCTCAAAAAGATTGATTATCTTGGATTTTTCCCTCTTCTTTGTTGCCTAGATTCAATTGTCAAGGCACTCTGGCTCTGCACGATCTCTCATGTTCACTGACTATCATTGTCACCACTCTGCCGTGGCTTCAGCTACAAAACTTTCTTATTGTTCTCTTTGACTCAATAGCTCCCTTAGGATGGAACGATGATATAAAATGAATAAGACTTACTGAATTGATAATATCAACTATCATTTAATCAACAATTGTTTACCAAGTGTCTGCTACGTACTAGACAAAGGTCAGTGATGATAAAGAGAGAGTAATAAACTCTTACATTTAAAAAAGGGGTGTTCAGTTTTTATTAAATTGAAGAAAGATTCCAAATTTCTGTCTTCTGATATCAAAGACAGAATGATTGAGATATATGGGTTATTAGAGCAATAAATATACAAGAATGGGGTTGATCATTCATTATTGATTCTTAAAATAAACACTAAGTTCAAGATCCAAACAAAATCAAGCTAGCAAGATTCAGTATGCCTACTGATCCATCCACTTTAGTCCATCCTGTTCCAATATGCTTTCCCACTGAGATTCATGTTTGTGGCTGACCCCCAGCACTTCTGCTAGAAGCAGAGATTTCTATTTTCTTTACCTACTGGTAACCAGAGAAGGATGTGCTCAAGTGGTTTTACAATTCTGCTTATATGCTATTTTGAAGAGCTCATTATAGAAAATATACTTCTGCTTTCAGAAAATGTCCAAGGCCTGAAACCAAAGCAAGTTGCCAACTGCTCAGGGAAGGATGTGTCACAAGTATGAGCAAATGTTGGCCATAAGGAAAGGGGAAGGCTCCCAGCTAGTCAATAAAGCAAACTGCTAACAGTGTTCTGGTTGGAAAGCTCAAAGACTTTCCTTTATTTATATATTTATTTATTTTTATTCTTTCTTTAGATTTCTTACAATATCAGCAAATGATTATTGGAATGCCTTCCCCTCCCGCTGATGCCCTTTCTGTTCACTCAGACCCCTCTCTCCTTGTTGTTTGATGATCTATGTTGAGTCCTTTGGTCTCTTAGTTTTCTGTGGCAGTGTCCTTTTCTTGGGTGAAGGACAATGTTCCTGGGATATAACAAGCTGGGCTGGTAGGTATTCAGTCTTATGTGTCAGTCCATGCCCATTTGGAATCTATCAGTGTCTTCTCATTGTTGACTGTCTTCTCCAATCCATTCCCTGTGCCATTCAGTAAATAAGTTTCTCATTGTGAACAGACATCTGCTGATGGCCTTTGCAGATTATTTCTTCTCCCTCAGGTTGTAGCTTTGCTGAAGGGTTGAAGCCCCAACTCTGCCTTTTTCTCCTGTGGAAAGGGGGGGTACCTTGCTCTCTTGGGTGGCATTTCAGCCCTTAGATATTGGCTCATCCACTCCTTGTGAGGCTGCACTTGGGATTCTGTGATAGATCATCTCCATGATCATTTCTGCACTCCAGTATGCAATGACTTCCTTTTCTTGCATTCCACTCAGATGTGGGTGGGATCTTTACCTGGTCCCTCACCCATTCTATCCAAGTGAAGTGATGGCACAAGGTCTTAGCTAGGGCCCTTTGCATCTGGTGACTCAGTCTCTACCTGAGCTGGTCAGCCACTCCCTTTAGATAAACATTTCATTTGACTTTCATCACTCTCCATCATCATTTCTCCCACCATTTGTGCAGTTCAATGGGGGTATTGTCAAAAGAAACTTCAAGAGTATTGCCATCAGATCTGGAGCTGAGTTCCAGATATACAATCTTGAGAAGTTCAACTTGCTGAGCCTCGGTTTTCTCACTTACAAAATAAAAATAATAATTGTTACCTAGTTGACATTTTGTAGAAAATTCAGATACTTCAAATGGTACTGTGAACTCAAACTGACCTTCACTATCTGTGCAAATATCAACTAACTGTAACTACAGGATGGTGGTGAAAATCAGAAGTTAGCACTTGTAGTTAAATTTCCATCTTCAAACAAGTTTAACAGTATGTAAAAAATAACAAGTAAGTTCATAATCACATTCAAATGTCTGTTTAATTCCACCGTGATTGGAGATTATTTTTTAAAGTAAATTCTAATTTACACAAGGCTATGCTCTGAAATCTTTATAGATTAGTTTTTGAAATGGATAGCTTATCTTCCTATGGAAACACTGTTATGAACAGTGACTAAGTCCCCATCACATCCCATGAAGACAGCTTTACTGCTTAAAAGTTACTGAAATGTCAGGCTTTTGCACTTCGGTCCTGGACACTAACTTCTCTCTGGTGTCTCCACATAGCACACTTAGTAGCTACAGAAACTTGGCTATCATTTGGGCTTCTGCTGCTGCTCCCTGGTATAGGGGGAGAAGAACCTGGGAAGTCTCAGACAATGACTGTGTTCTTTCCATGTTCCCAGGGGAGGAGGATGTAGTACTCCTTATGGTATCCACTAATGGCTGCCCTAATGTGCCCAGCACTAAGCGTCCTTATCACATCACTTGTCAATCTACGGTTCCTGTTTGGGTGATGGGGAATCCTTGAACATAAATTCTTCAACGTAGTAAGTCTAATGATGAAACCCCACGCACCCCTCTAGTCATAATCCCCTAGAGCCTTTTTTTCTTCACAAGGAGATCCAGTCATTAGAGAAAGTCTCTGTTATGGCCCCAGGAATCTCCAAGTTTTGCGGGTAAGGGGCCAGTGGAAATTAAAGAGTTGAGGGTATTTTCTTCCTCCCCAAAACTTTAATGGTAGGGAACTCCATCCTCTAGCATAGTCAAACAGACACATTAGTTAATATTTTCAGTGGGAAGTTTATAAAATAGAGGTGTCCGCCTAATACGTTTTACTGTATGTTCTTCTGTTATTTTCTTTATTTTGATTTCTGAAAGATCAAGTGAAAGTTACACTTATTCATCTCAGTTAATTGTGTCTTACTAATTGGCACCATTTTGATGGCTATAGTATAAAACAATGAGTAAAATAAAGATCAATTTCATGATGGAATAAGCAAGCATATATTAAAAATTTACATATGTGTCTAATGGTTTTATATCAATATTTTTCAGAATCTGAAAAAAAACAATAATTTTTTCAGAATCTGAAAAATCTGTATGACTAAGAATAGCTAAACCAATAGTCTCAATTTGCAGGATACTATAGTGATGGCTAAATGGCAAAAGCTTTTGTTTTCTAACTCTAGGGTCATCACATGGTTGCCATCTGTGGTTGTGCAGGTTGTGCACTGAACAAGGGTGCTAACCTGGGTCTTAATGATACTGATATCCAGTCAAGCACCCTGGCTAGTTGGTGAGAAGAGACACCTTAGTATTTGCACTAGAGTGTCATTTATGTTAACAACTACTCTGCCAAATGCCATATTTAGCCTCCTACCTCTAAGGGGAAAGTAATTGCAGCCAGGGGAGCTCTTAAGGAAATTAGTACAACCAACTTCATTAATCTCTAGTTATTGTACATTAAAGTTGATACTTTAAATTTTTATTAGGGAGGGAGATGAGAAGTTAATTCTTGTTGAGTACTTATGATTATATGATGCTACTCTTAAAGGTTGCTGAATTGCTTTAATTAAAATGGACAAAGACAATGGAAAAGAATCCAAGCAGATAGTTATTAAATTTTAGAGGCTTTAAATGAACATATTACCTTTTATAAGATTTGAATACGCGTTATCTTATTTATCACAGTAGCTCTGTGAAAAGACTGATATTATCTACATGTGAGAGTTGAGTTATAAAGTGTCTAGTAAACATATACTAATAGATTTAACCTGCATCCCTAGATCCCTAGTTCTGTCATCTTCTCATCATGTCATTAAAAGACTTATTTAAGTAAATTGAAACCTGTAGGTTGAAGCCTTAATGAGGAAGTAACATATGGGGTTGGGTTGGTGTAGAAGTTGAGACTGGAAAGATAGTAACCTTTGTAAAAAGCTTGTGTTAACAGAAATGAATGCTAAATATAACTCGGGATCTGAAAACAATCCAGTGAAAGAGGAAAACTGCCAGAAATGTTTTTGAAGCCAAGGGAGAGTAAAGAGGCCTCTCAGAACTTTTTGTACAGCAAGAACCTTAAAAGGAGGCTCTACTAAGGCGAGATGGAAAGAAACAGGAAAAAAAAAAGACAGATTCAATCTCAGGGGTCAATGAAGATGCATATATTAAACTCAGTATGTATATTGATAATAACATTTGTCTTACCAGGACTTTATAAGGAACATTAATATTAGATTGACATAACTGATTAAAATCAATGTATTTATTTTCATATACAAAATTATTTAAGATAACTTCATGGCTATGAATAAAATAGATGCCTAAACCACCACAGACTCATGGAAGACACTGTAGTAAGACATGATGCTCTGGGAAACAAAGGGATTTTGCCTTATAGTTGGGGTATAAATTCAACTCACTAAAGATAGTTTTGGTTAAAAACACAAATTTTGATTAATTGTGAATTGAATGCCTCAACCAGATTTTTCAGAAACCTATTGCCTTATTCAATTTCAAATGCCCTTTCTTCGTAGCATTTATCACAATTTGAAACTAAGCATCTATTTGTGTGTGATTATTTGATTACTACCTGTCCCCCATTTATACTAGAACTAGCCCTTTGAGGACAAGGGATGATTTTTGCTTGCTTTCTATCATATTTCCAAGTCTGGTACAATGCCTTGCACAAAGTAGACCCTTAATGTTTGTGGAAGAAAAACAGCAAATGAACAAGTAAATGGATAATTTTAACTAAAGAAGTGAAAATATAGGTATAGATTTTTTTTTTACAAAAAGCAGTATGTTGATGTTGTATTACAACTTATTTCAGTAACTGAAAGAAACCAAAGAAGATTGAAATTGAATTAGTATTAGGATAAAAAATAGGACCATCTTTTAATGAATAGCCATTCTCATAGGATGAATTGACAGCTAATTCAATATTATTGTATGAGGTTGTATTTTATCACAGAAATGTGCTTTCTTAAAATTGAGAGGTTTTTTATTGTATTTAGTTACTAGACTCAGTTCTTCCATATATCCTCTCATCCACCTTTCTATCCTTTAATCTGTAGATTCTTTTATCTTTTAAGCTTCTATCACACCAACATTTTTCCATTTATTCATTTTAATAGCCACCCGTCCTTCAGCCCATTCATCCTTCTATCCATCTCTACATACAGTCATTCATCCTTCCATCTATCCATTCATCTAGCCACTTACCCAATAAATAATCCTTTTATTCTGTCTCCCCAGCTAAAGTTAATTGCTTGTTGATAATCAGAAGATATGAATAAATAGCCCTGGAAATCAAGGATGCATTTAGGTGTGTAATTTCAGGCAAATCAGACGATTATAATTGCACCATTTATTATGGTTCTGGTAGCCATCTAGGTAGTTTATCATATTGCAGTTCAGAACTAACATAATCAGCTATAATTTCAGGCTTAATTTAATAACACTTTTTGCTTATCATTTGCATTATTTGTATACATTATGGAATCTGCCCTTTCAGTTTCTAAAAATACATTAAATCCATCCTATCTGCCCCAATGAAAGCTTTTTATTATTAATTTTAGAGAAGTTGAATTCACTCTACAACATTTGAAAATCATTTGTTTTCATTATTCAGTTTTCTGGAAAGAAATAAATTCTTCCTTTTGTATGGAGATTTACACTTTGTGCATTCTGTTTTAGAGCATTCATCCTTGATTCCCAATTAAAAACCAAACTCAACGTTTTGCATGTGTTTTGCGGCAGTTCTCATTGCATCTCAGGTAAGTGAGCCCACCCCCTCTCTCCTCCAGGGACATGCCCCAGTGCTGTTTTCATTAACTTTCCCCTGGTGTTTGTTTGGATATTCAGATGATGATGAAGTGAATGTTGTTCTCATTATTCCTGCCTCAGGATGTGGTGGACCACCATCTGCAGATGCCGTGTAAGTGATCATCTTGGCACTGACCCATATGCCACCTTTGTAGTCATGAGTACTCTATCTGAGAGATGCCATCTGGTTTTCACAGAAGCTGGTGCAAAAGTGGGGGTCTGTGTTTCACTGCTGAGATGCGTGTTCAAAGAAAAAAAACTGAACATTTCCTGCTCCCACTAGGGACAGAGCATCAGCTGTTGTGTTCTTTGCATCATATTTTTTTTCTCATAGCTTTTACCTTTGTGTGTTAGAGTTGTTTTATCAGAAATGTTAAGACGCTCTTGTACTTGATGTAGTGAGGCTGAGACACAGGGTGGGGAGGAGAAAGAGAAGGCAAGAACAACTGCTCCATTCACATAATCTAAAGATCTTAGGTAATGTAGACCAGTACTCTGGTTATGAATTTTTAGTTTTAAAAAATGTTTATTGAGTTTACCATATTTATTTGTTAAATTTTTGTTCAGAAATATTTCACATGATGCAAGAATTTCAAGAATTGTATGAAGAACTCTCAACCGATTTCACCAGTCATTAGTGACTTATATCTTGACATATTTACTTTATCTTTTTTGAGATCTATTTTTATTAGCTAATTTTTTTCTAATATTTCTGTAGTCCCCATCATTTTCTTTCCACCCTACCACCTGTGAACCATCATATATTCCCTTCTGTTCATTCCTTCCCTGATTTGGCTCCCAGACCCCACCTACCTAGCTGTGTACTTCAGTTCTATGGTCAGCTTGTTAGTTTTGACTTTTTCTTGACTTTTTTTTTTTTTTTTGGTTTCTCTATATTCCACATATAAGTGGGACCATTCAGTATTTATCTTTTTCCTTTTGACTTATCCAGAATTGTTTGGGAATTAATTTTAAAAATTGTTCCCATTCACCTCCAACTACTTCAGTGTATATATTCCGAAGAACAAGACATGCTTTTCCATAACCACAGACCAAGATCAAGTTCAGGAGATTCACCAGTGATGTCAAAGTTTATTTAAATGTAATTCATAATTTTGACTTAAAATTCTCTACAATGTTTCTGCCCTTTAAGCATATTGGCAACATTTTTAATAACCTGTTTTATATGTGGCCTCATCTTCTATGGAGACAACTTTTCAATGCCCAATACGCTTATCCCAACTAGTAGAACAGGGTAAGTATGGAACACATAGAGACACTGCAAGTGGTAAGAAGTTCTCCCTTTGTTCCACAAGTGCTTCTTTGATTTGGACACATAACCATTTCTTTTTTCCTTTCCATTTGGCCCCACTTATCTAGTGTAAGTTTGGAACTGCAGCAAGAAACTTAAATTTTATTGTTATTATTTTTCTAACTCACTCTCTGGTTTAGCACCTCAGCCTTTATCAAGCAAGGCAGTCTTGTCTTCAAAACTATTTCTTATTCAGAAATCCACCTACTCCTTCAATGATAAGCTCCCTCCCATATGGTAAGATTTTAGGTGAATAACATGTATTCTTTAGACTCTTTTGGGTAACATTCATTTTCTTAGAAGACTTCAAAAGGAAATGAGCAGAAATAAGCATTATTTACAAAGATATCTTTTCACAATCAGTAACTATTCATCACCTCTATTAGTAGGTTTATCAATCACGAAGAGGGAAACGGGAATATGAAAGTAGCTGGCAATCAAAAATACTGCAGGAAGTTTACTTTGGGGAGGTTTTACATTCATATCTAGTTCCTTAAGAATTTTCTCAGTTCAGTGCAGTTGATTCTAAAGTTTGTATCTTTTTCCACCATTAATTTATACCCTTGCTTATTAATTTATCCAGACAAAGGTCCTGGAACTACAAGACATGATGATTCATTCCAAACATCATTTCTAATGTTCATTTTGCCTGACAATACCTAGTCTCATATCCACAACAATGTTTTCCTATAAAATACCACTTAAAAATGGTGAGGCATTGAGATAAAAGAGCTCTGTCTGGCAAGAGTAATTAGTTGGTCATTCGCTTTTTTATCACATAAATTACTTTTCTGTCAAGTGACAACAAATGCAATTTGAACTGAGATTAATTACATAATAATTATGCTTAACATAATTGGTTAAATAGAGGAATTTCTTATGAAATAGTAGATTCTTAAATTTATACAAATAAGACCAGATGGTGAACAGCTAGTTTTAATTAAATTAGGTTTGATAATTATAGATGATTAATTTTGGATTTAACTCAGATTAGAAAGACTATATTAAGGAACTTATTTTTAGTTTTTTTTCAATAGGCTGGTAACATATGATGTTGATTATAAATCCTGATACCTGGAAAAATTTAATAATCCCTTAATTTCACTTTGATAAGTAGGACTTTGGAAAAGGTTACTAAGAAAATGATAGGAGTGCCATCTTTGAAGGTCTTTGGGATTTAGTTAGACATGTCTCTGAGAGGTTAAGTATTATTCTTCATTGATGTTGGAGAAAGGTTGGGGGCATGAAATAAATGATTTCTTTAGATATTTCTAATTTTGAATGCAATGAATAAACCACTATTGTCAAAAGGGTTTTCCTCCACATTTTCTTTTTATTCAAAAGATATTTTCAAGTGGTTGATCATATGAACTCTGGCTCAAGGAGTCTGTGAATTGCCTCTAAGCATAGCAGTCATGTGTCACTCATCTGTGAAAAAGTCTGAATTTCAAAGTATAAAGATGTCTGAGGTTCACTGAGGGTCCTGCCCCATATTAGCCAATATTCTTTTTCATTTTATACAGGTGAATTTGGATTATGTTTGTTTGTTCATTCATTTATTCATTCATCAAATTTTTATCATGCAAAACTCTGTGTTGGTGATAGGGTTGCATTAAGTTCTTGCTTTCCAAGACTATTATTGCAAAAGTGGGCTTTCTATATTTTTATTATAGCAACAAGACTTCAGCTGCTTTTACTATTTCCTTTACCAGAAAAGTAAGTTACAGCTCTGGCTCAAAATTAAAAAATCAGGCAAAACCCCTGAAAAATCATTTATTTTATACTACCTTAAAAGAACATTGGGTGTCACAAGTTAAGGACTCTATCCTACAGGACTGTCTCTCTCCTCTAACGTCACATGCAAGATATAAGCAAGTGTAGTTTGTTATCTGTGTTTCTGAAATGCTGGCTACAGAAGGATGACAATTGCTGAAGTGAGGTATCCAAATGAAAACCTGTAGCTAAGCACCCAGTCATGCATGTGAGGAGGCAGGGAATGGTTACTGGCATTTTTAGGGCATCTTCCCAGGGAAGTTCCTCCCACCTCTAAAGATGAGGGATTGGTTGATCTTGGTTGCCTTAGAAGTTCACTTTAAATCTCTACTGGTCCTTTTGCTGACCTGGTTCTGGAAGCCTGATGTTAGTTCAGATGACCTTTATGTTTTGGGGTAGACCTGCTAAATTTGCCCCATTACAGACTAGCAGACTGCTTTCAAGAGCATGAAATTTGAACAAGAAAGTTGGATTTTAATCTTAATTATATTTCTAGCCCCATAAGTCATGTACAAGTATCAGAGAAGTTGTATCAAGAGACAAAAAAGGGGGAAAAAACCCCAACTTTCAAAACCACCACTCTTAATATTTGGGGTGCATTTTTCTAAATACATTTTGTGGCTATCTAGTTTTATTTTCCAAGGGGGGAAAAAGGTGTTTATGCATATACTATTTTGTAACTCAATATTTTCATAGAATAACATCTTGAGAACAATTTTTCTGTAGCAATATATTTCAGAATGATCACCTTGATAGAAGCAAATTATGGTTCTTTTAAAACTAATCCTGTATTTCTAAACACAAAAATCTCTGCTTTAAATTATTTTTATCTTAGTGAATTTCTCTAGCTCATACTGGCTGAGTTCTATCAAGGGAACAAGGACTATTCACCTGGAAGTGGTTCACCCTTTGGACAATATTTGTAACAAATAGCAAAAAAGAAAAAAAAAAACACCAACAAAAACCTAATTCTTCTCTCCTGCATTCATTCCTCCCTGCACACTTTCAATTATTAGGAAATTATGGTTTATTTCTATCAAGTAAATTTTTGAAGTTAGTTACTTCTAGAAACATAAAAACAGCATATTAATTTAATCAGTGATAATGCTTAGTAAAAAATATTAAATTTACTTCAGCTACTGAATTATTACAGATAAAAACATCTTAGACTAGTGGTTCAAACCTTGACTACACACTAGAACTACTTGGGGAACTTTTAAGAACCTGATCCAAACCTGGCTGACTTTTGTCCAGTTAAATCAGAGTGCCAAGGTAAGTGTCCTGGGCTCCTGTTGGTATTGTGAAGGTCTCTTATCAAGCTTATTTCTTTTACTAAATATAAAGTTTATTTTTACTTCTCTGAACCTTTGAGCTCAACAATGATGTGGGACGATGGGTCTTTTAGGTTCCTGGACTGATTTCCAATGCAGGGATGGGTTTTTCACACATACAACAAGCAATTCTCCAGATACTAGCTCATTATCCTGAAAGTTAATCCAACACCTATCTCCCTGTAGTGCAACCAGCTCAAACTCGGTAGGTTCATTAAGACTTGTAGCAGCTAAAAAATTCTGGAGCCCTTGAAATAATCTTTTTAGAAATTTAAATAATGAACAGCAAAGAAACAGTCATTTGAGTTTCTCCCTTTAGTTCTCTGCCCTTCATCCCTCCCTCCCCCAGGGTGACACTGCCTTTTTATTCTTGCCTTCCAGCTATGCCAAGTCACACGTGAGCACACCCATTGGGCCAGGCATGTACAATCATGGAGCGAGCCAATACCACAGGTGTTGGTCATAGAGGTTAATGGTCCAAAGGCAAAAACCCTGAAAACTCATTTACCCTACACTACCTTACAAGAACATTGGGTGCCACAAGTTAAGGATTCTGTCCTATAGAACCAACTCTCTCCTCTAGCATCACATGTTAGATGCATGCAAGTATATGTTATCTGTGTTTCTGAACTATCGGCTACAGATTGAAAGTTCCATTCAACCCTCTTTGGACTTAAGATGCCAGTGACAAAATGAGGTTGAGAGTGAATAGCTTAAATCTGAGGTTCCCAACATCCCTTCCTTGAGTTTGATTAATTTGCTAGAGTGGCTGACAGAATTAAGGAAAACATTTTACTTACTAAGTTGCCAGTTTATTATATGAAGATGCAGCTCATTAGCAGCCAAATGGAAGAGATGCATAGGGAGAGGTATAGAGAAAGGACAGGGATCTTCTGGGCTGTCTCCAGGCAGCCTATTCTGCCAAAAACCTTCACTTGTTCATCAACTTAGAAGCTCTCTGAATCCAAGCTCTTGGATTTTTAGACTTCATTATCTAGGACAGATTGATTCAATCTCTGGTTGTCCCTCTCCAGTTCTTCTCCCCTTCCTGGAGGTCAAAGGAAGGATGGGGACATGGACTGTAAGTTCCAGTGATCTAATTACATAGTTGGTTCTCCTAATAACTAGCCCCCATATTTAGTTGCTTTTTAAAGTCATACCATTCACAAATAAAGCACACCTGTATTGCTCTTATTGCTTAGGAAATTCCAAGGGGGATAAGGGCTCTGTACCAGGACAGGAACGAAGAGCAAATACATATATATGTTTTATTCTAAATTGCAATATCACCAAGGAACTGACATGAAGTGAGATTCGTCTGTGGAAAGGAAAGTTCAGTAGTGATGTTTACACAGCTGGTGTGTGATGGTTAAGTGGAAAATTGCAATCAGGCCAGAATGAGGAATTTCCCCAGCCCCACCTAGTGCCAGATGTGGAGTCAAGACAACCTGAATACAAGCTGCTCCTGCATATTGAGATTGCCAGCAACCTGGTTTCTGCATACTTCCCCACTACGATGCCATGAAGCCCCTACTCCCCTGATGACCAGGGCTCAGCCTAGAGGGAGCTTTCCCACTGGGCCTACTCATATGGTGAATAAAACCTTCTCTCTCTACCTCTGAGTGCAGTCTGGCTTCTCCCAAACATCTACTGCCACATTGGGATGGAATCTGTTGCACATGATAAAAACTGCCCTTGCAGAATGGATAAGGTGTGCATGTACTAGTGATAACAGAAACACCCACACCTATAATGTATAGTCACTGGGTCACTGAATGTCCACAACAGCTCCACAAGGCTGATGCTATGATCATCCCCTGGCTGCAGAAAGTAGAGATGGAGAGTACACACTTGGAGCCAAATACCTGGCTGGCAGTTCAAGCTCAGCCTCCTAGAGCTTTGCAACGAGCACAAAGGGAACATTTGATTTCTTTTTGCTTCAGCTTCTATATCTATAAAATGTAGATAATAATAGCAAGTGCACCTCTGTGTTGGAAGGATAAACAAATCCGCACCACAAGATCTTTTAGGAAGGTGCTGAAACTCAAAAAAGCAAAGCAAACAAACAAAACCTGCAGGAGAAGAGTGAGTCACAGTCAGCAGTGGTTTTATCCCCTCCCTCCCAGGTAATGTTTGAAGATCCTGAAAGGGTGCTGTGTTGGAAAACTTGGCAGTGTTTGCCAGCTCTGATACCCATCACCTCTTGAGCTCTCACCTTTAAAAATGAGAGAAGAACAAAAGATACCAAAAAGTGATGCAAAGAGTGATATAAATTCCAGGGCATTCACAGCCTGAATGGTATAGGCTGTGTGAGGTTGCTGGAAATACTACCATGATGTGTACCTGCAAAAAATGAAGAGGGTCTAACCTGTTGTACACTTTCCTGGACTTGCAAGCACATGCATCTATGTCCCCTTTTATTTACTGATGCAGGCAAAATGCCCTCATGGGTAATTTAACAATTGTACTTATTTCGATTCCTAAGATGTTTCATTCATTCTCCAGAAACTGTGAGTGGACAAGAGCTGTAATGAACAGGCTGATACATCGTGGGGGACCTCCGTATTTCAGACAATTTAAAAGCCAATGAAATTAATAAAAGGTATGTTGAAGTGTGCTTTTTCAAAATTGCAAAACATCTAGTACAGAGACTGCGAAAAGACAGCAGTAAGTGACAGATTTTCTTGCAAGTTTGCGGTCACCTCTGGGTGGCCATTATGGTACTTAATGAATCTCTCCTAAAGCTTTATTTTCACCAGGGGTTTGCTGGAGCAGCTCTCAGGCTGGGACTGGCAGAGCTGACCCCTTGCCTTGATCGAGACCCTTGTCTCTTTTGTATGGTGCCTTTTGCTGTGAAGAACTCCTTTTCCATTATGTATCTCTTAGTATGAATCTAATTCTTCACCTTCCTTTTTATGGGTTTGAATCCGCCTCTCCCCATGCCCATTTTTCAGTCATATTAGTTATGTAAATCAGCACAGCCTCTTGGATTGATTTTCTTTGTGAACCAGAAGCCATTTGTGGTAGTTCTGCCTGTGAGTGTAATTTGAGCAGCTTCATTGTTAAGTTTTTCAGAGACCATTTTAATTTCCATACAGTAGGTCTTCTTTCTTCCCCTTATCCCAATCTGCTTCTATAGGAAATTGATTCTGCTTTTGATAATAGGCTCATTTATAGTATATTCAGGAGTTTCCATATGCCAGACTTAGTAAGTATAAGATGCGTGTACAACATGACAGATTTTCAACACTTCTGGAAGAGACATAATGCTTGAATGCAGGAATAAAATACCTGTTTGGTAATGGGAAGTTGAGAATACAATGATCACTGCCTATTCATCATAAAAACATTTTAAAAATGAAGTATAATAAAGCTACTGTATTGTAAATTGGCTATGTCATATAAACGCAAAAGAAAATCATATATAAACTAAAATGGAAGTATTTCATGGTATGCCATGCTTTTAGCCTATTGAAAATTATACATCAGTTATAAAGCATTAAAATAATGTTTTACAGAAATGTAGAAAAAACTTACTCAAATATTGAGAGCACAAAAGACTTTCTCTCCATTATAGGTCAAAACTAAAATTCAAATATGCTAATTTATTAGAGCAATATATGTAACTTTATTTTTTAACCTATTTTTTGAGAAGTGGGGAAAGCATTATTAATAAGAATATATTTCCAGGCTTGAGTATATATTTCTATCTAATTTATAATAATTCAAAAACAATTCCTTTACAGATTCTTAGGCTTACTATAGTAGATATGTAGTAAATGTTAATTTCATGCTAAATAAATCAATTTGCAATTTGAGCATCCTTTATCATACACTTTACTCCATGTTTGAAGACAGAAAGATTTAAAAATTCCATTTGTTGGAGCATGTCAAAGCATTAAAACTAATTTCAAATTTTTAATTGGCTTAACTAATTAATTAAAAATAATCCAGCCTTTAAAGTAACTCATTCAAGCAATGAAAAAAGTCAAGATCAGAAATTTAAGCTAAATTAAGCTAAAAATAATTATACTAGTGGTGAACAAATTGTTAAAATTTTCCATATTACAGCGAATGTTAATTTTTAAATTGAGAAATTCTAATCTCTAAAAATATTTATATAAATGTATGCACCCAATGTACAAAGCATTTATTTTCCTCATTTAAAATATAGAAAGGACAATTTTAAATAAAAAAAATTAAGTCGCAATTGATCGTAAAAATGATTAATTGTAAGGCAGACTATAGACAAAGGAAATATAACTAATAATGTTAATTAGATTTAAAAAATTATGTTTATGCTTTCTTGTTTGTTAGGGTCAAAATGTGCAAGAAAACAAAATCTTAATTTAGCCAACTGCAATATTATTTAAATTCAACTATAAGTATTGGTAGATGAATTACATACATTCCACTTAAAGTCAATTTATTTCCTGAAGAACATTCCTCTACTTCCCCTCATCTCTCTTCCTGTCTCTTGATCAAATCATTCTAGATATGTGAGTTTTTGAAATCATTGACATAGTCGTTCAGTTACCAAAACACCAACATCTTGATTTTATTTATTGAAACTATTTCTTTTTCACTAAATATGAAAAAGTGTGAAAAATAGTGTAGCAAGTCTCAATCTGTTCGTATGTCTAAATTTTAAAATCTTAACATTTCTCATATTCCCTCCAGAGTGTATTAAAAATACAGTAAATAAAGACAAAGTCCATATTGTACCTACCCAAATCCTATTAT
>PVHY01008751.1:0-59937 GCA_004024945.1 Uropsilus gracilis | reverse complement strand
GCTGGGTGGTGGTAGCAGTGGTGGTGGGGGGTTGTTGGGTGGCAGTGGTGGTGGGTTGCTGGGTGGCAGTGGTGGTGGTCTCTTGGGTGGCAGTGGTGGTCTTTTGGGTGGTGGCCGACACCGCTACGATGACTACAGACGCGTTGAATTCCCCCGAGGTGTTGGTGGTGTTCCCTACAATGACTTCCACGTCCGAGATCCCCCCCCAAAATATACCAATGGCCATCAGCTTGGCGGTAATTACAAGTATGGTCACATCGAGACCAACGACAACACCGCTCAGCTGGGGGGCAAGTACCGATACGGTGAGATCATTGAGACTGATGGAAGCCTCAGGGACCTCCGAAATGACGAGAATTCGTATGGTGGCCACAGGGGCCGTGGGCGGTATAGGTCAGCTGAAGGTTCGCCAAACGTGGCCAGGCTTCACCGGAGAGAGCTGCGGCCTGGAGAGCTTCCACCTGGTTTGGCCACTGGGGCACTGGGCCCAGGTGGTTTGCTGGGTACTGGTGGCATGCTGGCAGCCGATGGCATCTTGGCGGGTCAAGGTGGCCTGCTCGGTGGAGGTGGTCTCCTTGGAGACGGAGGACTTCTTGGAGGAGGAGGCGTCCTGGGCGTGCTCGGCGAGGGCGGCATTATCAGCACCGTACAGGGCATCACAGGGTAAGGAGAGGCCAGGCTCACCCTATCAAGCCTCCTGATGACTTTACAAACAGGATTGATCTCCCCCAGGGACCTGGAGTTGGAGCTGGGACAGTCTTCAGAGTCCCCACACACCTTAGGGTTTGGTCTCACAACTGGACGTCTCGAAGTCCCAAGTTGAATGGTTTGGGGTTTTCCCACTAAACAGTCCCGAATCAGAGCGTCAGCTGAAACTTTCGTATGGATGTGTGACTTTGGAACATTTTTTTAATCTCTGAGTTGCAAGGTCTCTGTAGAATGATGATAGTAAGACAGTTTAATGTGGAAAAAGTTAAAATACACGTCCAAATGTCCAAAATTTAATATACATATAAGTTATAAAGTCAACTATGTTCAGCCTCTTCATAGCTACTGCCTAATAGAACAAAAATTTAAAGCTTCCACTATGTGTGAGCCACTGTATTGGCATTAGGGACATGCCTCCATAATTAGCCAAGAAAAAAAATCCATTCTTGTCCTTGTGGAGCTTGCAGACTGGTGGGAGATATGGGCATTGATAAAGAAGCCCAAAAGTACTCATACAATTACAACTGTGGTGAGAGGCCCTTGGAGACATGAGGATGTGTGTAGTGGGAGAGATCCAGGAGCGCTTCCTGGAGGAAGAAGACCTTAGCTGAAATCTGAAGAATGCATAGGAGGGAATTAGGCAGAGGGGCAGGGACAAGCCATCTGTATGGCTCATCTCAATGGAAACACATGGACATGTAAACAGTGGGTCTCTGGACCAAGGCACGCTCTGTCCTTAGCTCCCCTGAGCTTTCCAGGTTTGCAAACCTCAGGTGTCTTTAGAGTCAGGAGGACTGAGAGGGACGCAGAGAAGGGGATGGGAGGGAGGACACTCATGGGTGGCTGGAGGGGTAGACTGTGGGGTGACCCCCTCTTATACTCCTTCCTGTGCAGGCTGCGCATCATGGAGCTGACCCTTCCCCGGGTGTCCGTACGGCTCCTGCCTGGTGTGGGTGTCTACCTGAGCCTGTACACCCGTGTGGCCATCAACGGGAAGAGGTGTGTGCCCTGGGTGCTGCACGGTCCCCACCTCCTGCTCCTGGCCAGAAGACTTTGGGCAGCTTATGTCCCCCCAGACCTCGGACTCCATGTCTCTAATGAGGGACAGGTGGTCTAAGGTGATACTGGCCCACACACGGCTCACTCCTTGGGCCTCAGACCCCCTATGGTCCTTGATGCAGAGAAGGCTGCTCGTGCAGTGGGTGGGAAGAGTCGGGGCCTGGAGTTAGGTGACAGCCTGGATTTGAGTCCTGAGTCTCTTTTTTAAGTCGTGTGACCTTGGGCCAGTCCCCTAATGTCGTTGAGCCGTGATCGCTTCACCTGCAGTGGCCATCAAAAGACACCTCCTTTCCCAGGTGACTGGCCCGGTGAGGGGAGGCTACAAATGCCTCCCTGGACAGTGCCTGCCGCATAGTAGGGCTCATCAGAGAACCTCAGAGGGCAGACTTCTGCGTCATTGATGCTCAAGGGATAGCAACAAAGCTGGGGGGTTGGGTAGGAGTCACCCTGGAAACCAGAATTTATTCACAAGTTCGTTTCTTGACCCTGTGCCCAGCTTGAAGTTCCGATCGACTGGGGCAGGGGTGAGGGGGAGGCTAGGTGGCTGGAGAGACCAGGGAAACCTTCTGGGCTGGGAGGCTGAGCCATGAGGCAGGCTGTGACAGATGGCGGGCACCACCAGGGTGAGCGCCAGCGCCCAGAGCGGGGCAGGGCCCGGCAGTCCCCGGGTGAGGCTGGGCTGCTGGGTTGGGGTCTGACTCACCGTGGGCCCGGCCCCATGGTCTCCCCCAGTCTTATTGGCTTCCTGGACATAGCAGTGGAGGTGAACATCACGGCCAAGGTCCGACTGACCATGGACCGCACGGGTTACCCCAGGCTGGTCATCGAGCGATGTGACACCCTCCTGGGGGCCATCAAGGTCAAGCTGCTTCGAGGGTGAGTAGCAGTGGTGCGTGTGCTGCCTCAGGGCAGGTGGAGGGGTCTGTGCCCCCAGCCACGTGGGGGAGAACAGGGGTTCTGGAAGCAGCCTGGGTTCAGTCCAGCTCTACTTTTCCTTGCTGTGTCACTTGCTGTGTCACTCTGTGGCCCGTCTCTGAGCTCCAGTTTTGACACACTGGGAGAGCTTATGAATATATGCGCCCGTTTCTCTTCAGGCTCTTACCTAACCTTGTGGACAACTTAGTGAACAGAGTCCTGGCCAACGTTCTCCCCGATTTGGTAAGAAATTCTCCCAGCAGGGGGAGCAAGGGGCACAGACTCCTCTCAGATTGAGGGACAGCACAGCCCTGCTTCCATCCTTGTGGGCACGCAGGGCACCCAGTGGGCTGGGTGCATGTTCCTAGGGCTCTGGTGAGCATCTGTTCTGGAGGAACAGATTTGGGGAGATAGAAGATGGAGCTTGAGAATCATCACAGTCTGGATTTGAACCCCAGCTTAGGCCAGCACTGCTCTGATCTTTGTCTTCCCTTCTGCAAAATGGGGATGATGAGAGAACCTTCCCTGACATGCACAGGCGAGCAGTCAGTAACAGCAGCTGTCTGGCTCCCCACGCCCTGGAATCTCACACTGTCTCTCTCCTACAGCTCTGCCCCATCGTGGATGTAGTGCTGGGACTTGTCAACGACCAGCTGGGTCTCGTGGACTGTAAGTCTGTCCTGCTTGCTTCAGTGAGACAGCACCTGCTAGCACCTGGTCTGGGCTGAGGGTGGTACTGGGGACTGGCCATGTCTGCCTCGGCCACTGGAGCGCTGTGTGGCAGATGACACAAGAGAGGGGGCCACCGACTTTTCTTCCCATCCCCAAACATCCCCCCAAGCCCCAGAGTGGGGTCTTCCCCTGGGCCCAGGGGCTACCACTCTGCTCAGGGAGCTAGAAGAGGGACTGAACCCTGGCTCTGCCCTCATAACCCTCTAGTTTGGGAGAGCCTCTTCTCAGATTCCTCATCTCTGAAGTAGGAGGTTCAGCTTCACGCCCCAGAGGGAGTGGATGGTGAATAGCAGACACTAGAAAGAAGTCCATTTCTCAGAATTAGACCCCAGCACCCTCCTGATCTGGGGTTTCTGTGGGGACTTCCTAGAGGCAAGCCTGTCCCATAGGGTTGTGAAATTTATGCTCCCTGGCAACTGCAGGGAGCCCCTTTCACACAGACCCTCATGTCATGAGGCACCCGAGTTGTGCAGTGCACAACCTCTGCAACCATGCAGGGCAGCCCTTGCCCAAGATGGTGTTTCATTTCTCTGGAACTCCAGCCAAGTAGAATCGCAGGGAGTAAATTTCTTTTTGTGACCAGGAACAAGGGAGGAAGAGCCCAGAAGGGGCCTCGGCATCACAGATGTGAGGGATACCAGACCGAACTCAGCACCATGCTGTGGACCCTAATGATTCTGTCTGGGTGCATGGCACTTCACAGCTGACAAAGATTGTCCCTCTCCGGGTCTCACTGCTCTGGCCCCCAGTGTAGCCCGAGGAGTTATATTTAGCTCATTTTACAAAGGACAAGACTGAGGTCCAGAAAGATGCAGGATCTTGCCTGGAGTCCCACAGGAAGTGTTTGAACCTAGAAATCTTCTTTCCTGATTTCTGAACCCAGAACCTTTTTGCACTGCTATCTTGGAGCACAAGGAAGGAAGGCATTTGGGTGGGTGAGGGAGACCATCTCAAGAACCCCATTTTTGCCTGCAGCTCTGATCCCACTGGGGATATTAGGAAGTGTCCAGTATACCTTCTCCAGCCTTCCGCTTGTGACTGGGGAGTTCCTTGAGCTGGACCTCAACGTGAGTACCTGGGCTTTGGGGCAAAGGCAGGTATCCTTCTCCCAAGGGTGGGGGTCAGAGTGAGAGTCCTCCAGGGCCTCTGTGAAGTGCCTAGGACTTGAACAGGACCCATTTTTGATTTCTGAGGACTTTTGGGAGCCATGATAGGAAACACCATGGCCTCATTATCAAGGACTTGCTGTGTGCCCTGCCCATTCTCAGAGCTTCATGTTGGATCACTCAGTCTATCCTCACAGCAGCCATAGCAGGTAGTTACTGTTCTTGGGGAAACGGAGGCACAGAGGGATTGAACTGCTTGCCAAGGTCATAGAGCTGACTTGATGCTATCAGAGCTGCCGCAGGGCTCAGGTTTGCCAGAGGAATGACCCTGGTTAGTCCTGTGTTATGTTTTTACAACAGGCTTTCCATGATTTAAAAAAGTATCCTGATTTGTAGCATTTGCTGATTTCCATGATACTCCTATCCCAATTTCAAGCTACTCACTTGATGCCCCAGAATGTAGAGTTGGGAAGAGATGCACGAAATCGGCTCTTGTGAGATGGTACCAGCTTACCACTGAATCTGATGCCTAGATGTGCACGGGGCACACATTCCTACATGCTCTATGTACAAACATCACTGCCTCCCCACTTACCCCAGCAGATACAACATGCAGCACCACACTCATATCCTATGTACACAGCACACATAGGCACACCACCTAGTATATTCACAAATACTAGCCATTCAAGAGATGATTATTGGTGACTTGCTGTGTACAAGGCTCTAGACTGGTATTGGAGATACAGTGGTGAGTAAGGTAAGATCTTTGGTTTGATGAAACCTGTAACCTCTTGGAGGGGATAGGTCACCCAAGAATAAACCAAACAATTAAAGATTATGAGTACTGCTAAAAGGGCTTTATCATAGCCTAAATTAGCAGGTATATAATTTGCACAAGGAAATCGTGGAGGACTTCCTGGAGGAGGCAACCTGAGGTGAGTTACCAGCTGAGTAAAGAGAAGAGTGTGAGGGAAGGAATAGCATGTGGGAATTGCTGTGATGGGGGTGCTGTGGTGGTGGCAGGGACTCATAAAGCCCTGGTGGCTGCAATGCACAAGAGGGGATGAAGGACAGAGTGATTGAAGATGGTCCCTTGATACAGACCCCAGTGCCTTGTAGGCCAAGGAGAGGAGTCTGGTCCATAGAGAGTAGATATGTGCATTATGCAGATGCAGAAACATGCCAATTTGTTATGGCAAGGCTAGTGGGGAAAGAATCTTTGTCATACACATATTTAAAATATACAATGATATACAATGATATACAAAAATATACAATGATAAGTTTTCATAAGGCAGGAATTGCAAGAAATTTCATTTCTTCACAAACTAAACACAAGCTGGGAATCATACATGAAAGAGTCACTGGATCCAGTAGATTGAATCAAGGAAGGCTGCCTGGAGGTGGATTCATGCCTCACCATTCACTCTTTGCCCTGAACCCCTTCCTGTAACCCCCTTTTCTCTCTGCTTCCCTAGTCTCTGGTTGGGGAAGCTGGAGGAGATCTCATCGATTACCCTCTGGGGCGGCCAGCTGTGAACAACAGGCAAAAGATGCCACAACTGCCCCCCATGGGTGACAACACCAACTCCCAACTGGCCATCTCTGCCAACTTCTTGGGCTCAGTGCTGACTCTCCTGCAGAAGCAAGGGGCACTGGATATTGACATTACGGATGGCATGGTGAGTCACTGCCCCTGGAGGGGAGGGACAGGCTAGGCAGCATGCCCCCCTTTTAGTCCCCTCAACCTACGGGCAAATACTTTAGGGGAGAGCTGTAGACAGTTCACACCTTGACTCATCTCAATATGTGGAAGTGGATCAACAATGTCAGTGTTTATCCCGTGGAGCCTGGGAGGATTTTGGGTGATTCATAGGCATGGAAATAAACTAAATCAAATTTTATGGTAAGAGAATTGCTTCTTACTCAGTTCTGTCCACTTTTATCCCAATCCTCTTAAAAAAGAATAGTGTACATTCATATATGCATTTCTCAGTGGAAATGTTCTAGAATCCTTTAACTTGGTAAACAATGATAGGAAGTAACTAGAAGACATGCATGAAAAACAGGTCATTCTCAGTTATGTTCCAGAGGTATTTTCTCTCCGAACTTCTTCTTTTGAAAAAGCTGTTAAAACGTTGCAGTGTAATATTATTAGTGCCCAAAGAGCTTTTCCTTAGATCCACCAGTGATAATTTTTCACACTTTTTTTGGATCCGTCCGTCCGTCCGTCCGTCCGTCCGTCCATCCATCCACCCACAAATCTGCCCATCCACCCACCATTCCATGTGTCCATCCATCCACATATTTCTCTCTCTCTCTCTGTCTCCCTATCATGTCTTGCTGAACAGCTTTAGTTTTCAGAGACATCCTATCTCCATCCATAAATTTCAGTGCGTATATTGTAAGAACAAGCTGTTCTCCAAAATTAAGTCCATCTTGATTCTAAGTAGAGGGAAGTTTCCATTTAGTGCCAGCATCTCTTGCACTTGTAAGTTCTTTTTGACTAAAAGCAAATAGAACTCATACCCAGAACCCTCCAAGCAGAATGGAGTGGCATTTTTTTTCTTTCTTTGCTTCTAGTTTTACAGCCACTATCTCTTTCGGGCAGGAGTCCTGGCTTTCCACCTTCTAGTATTTCAGATTTTAAAAAATGAGTTGATTTAAAGGGAGATTTTGGAAAAAAGATCCAGCTAGTTTAAGGATATGGTGGATTCATGCATTTAGTGGACCCTGGGCTGGGCATGCTGATGCTCACCTAGTTTAAATTAAGAACCCCACTTTTAAAGGAGAGAGAGATACCCCAGTCTCATTTCCTGCCCTGTTGTAAGTTAGGGGCTGTCTCTGTCCATTTCACCTCAGAATGACCACCGTGAGCTGCAAGGTGGCTGCTCTGGGGCAGGCAGGGTCTCCTAAGGGGATGTTAAGGAGAGCAAGTTATCTCCATTAGTTGTCCGAGAGCATGTAGGAATTTAACCACTGTGCCAGCAACTCCCATCTATTCCTATAGACTCAGGAACTCATGTCCCTGTCTTCTTGTCCTGCAGTTTGAAGAGCTGCCTCCACTCACCACTTCCACGCTGGGAGCTTTGATCCCCAAGGTACGTACCGAGGATGTGTCTCCCTGGCTTTAGCTTAATCCTCCTCCTGGGAGCCCTCTTGGGAGGGAAGATGCTCAGCATTAGGGTGGGAGTTCCAATACCTTTCTTCACTTGGTAGCAACAAAGGCTTGGAAGCCAGACCCTGTGAGAGAATGGCATGAAGGGGTGAGGGGGAGAGAACCTGAGTACTAGTAGTGGACTGGCTTGCACAGGCAAATCCCCTTCTTGGCCTCCCTCACTCTGTGACCCTGACCAGGAGTCTTAGTTTGCTCATCTTTCAGAAAAGGTGCTGACACCCATTCTGCAAGCTCATTGAGGAGGTAGAGGGCATGAGGGAGAAATGTGTGGGGGAAGGAAAAATTAGAACCTTCTCAGACAAAGCCTCCAGAAATTTGCTACCACCAAACCCCCTCTCCAAGAACTCCTCCAAGAAGCCCTAACATCAAAACCTGCCGAAGAATAAAAGAATGAAAAATAGAAAATAAAAAAAGAACAAACTAAAACAGAACCGCCAATGACCACCAGAAACCCAATGTTAGACCCTCAAACATCAATAATTACCCTAAATGTCAACGGGCTAAACTCAGCAATTAAAAGACATAGAGTGGCAGACTGAATTAAAAGACAGAACCCAACATTTTGTTGCCTCCAAGAAACACATTTGAAAAGAAGCCCAACCGAATGGGAAAAAATTTTTGCCCTCCACAATAGTGATAAGGGTTTAATAATGAAGATTCACAAAGAACTCACACAACTAAACGGAAGTGCTAGGAATTTGAATTCCAACTCAGCATTGCACCGATCTACCTCAGGGAAAGGACTTTATCTCTTTGAGCCTCAAAGAAACTGTCCCTCTGGCTTCAACAATTTATCCTCTGGGCCTCAGTTGTCTCATCTATAACTTAAAGAAAAATACCCATTGGAGTGGTGATGATGACTCATGGAATCACAAATGTCCAGCTGGCGGACCCTCTATCCCTCTCTATCCCTCCTACCAAGGGAGGGGCATTTTCACAACATTGGACTCAAAGTTTTCCTGGAGTGATCATACTTAATTCTCACAACAACCCTGTGCGAGAGGCTTGCAGAAGGTGACCCCTTGTCCAAATCCAGCAGTGGACACAGTGTTTAAGGACTCATATGATGTAACTGGATGAGAAGGAATTTTATGTTAAGTGTGGAGGTTAGCTGATGACCCTTATGTATATCCCCCGCTACTGAGGGTACCTCTTACCCCAACGTGGTGTCTGCCCACAGGTGTTCCAGCAGTATCCTGATAACCGCCCACTCACCATCAGAATCCAGGTGCCCAATCCACCCACAGTGACATTGCAGAAGGATGAGGCGGTGGTAAAGGTGTTTGCCACCTCTGAGGTCACAGTCTCCCAGCCCAATGATGTGGAGACCACCATCTGCCTCATCGATGTGGTGAGTGTCTGAGGAGTGTGGGTCACCACCTAGAGTTTTCACATCCCTGCAAGTCCCCCCCCCCATGATTGCCAGCACAGTGACTCTGAGCTTGGCTTTGGGCCATTTGACCCTAATGTTGAATATCTTCCCTCCCAATCTAGCCTTTACCATTTCAGGCTGTGTGATCTTGGATAAGTCACCCCCCCCTTCTCTGGTTTGAATTGCTCTTCGATCACTTGGAGATGCAGATGCCCAGAGCAGTACTCAACATACCTAAAAAAAGTGTTGGTTAATATCTTTCTTGTGGACTCCACACCAGAATAATGGCAGAGTCGACCAAGGCCCTTGCATTCACTGGTGGCTTTTGGGCACCCACTATGTGTAATACTTTCTACCAGGTACTGGAGAAAGGGGAAACATGACAGATGGTAGCAACTCTCTTGTCTCTGGTGCCTAAAGGGAGTAGTTACACATAAAATACTTTTCATTATAACTTCTTAGAGAGGAATCATCTTAAAACCATGTTGCTCTGCACAGAAAGCTTTCTTTCAATCCTGAAACAAAAGCCAATACAAATACATTGTTAACCAAAGCTTAACAATGACCCACAAACTCCTCCCAGATCACCTCTGGGCCACCTCTCAGCTCCTTACTATTCCTTTAGCATGCTAGACCCAGCCCTACCCCAGGGCCTTTGCACATGCTGTTCCCTGCCTGGAGTGCTCTTTCCCCAGATATCTGCATAACTATTCTTCTCTTCCTCAAGATCTCTGTTAAAATGTCACCTGCTCAAGGTGACCTTCCCAAGCCACTTGTCTGAAATGTCCTCCTTTCCTCCCTTTCTTTTCTCACTCCCTTTTCCCCTCCCTCCCTCATATTACTTTGTTGGTAGTCCTATACAAAGTGTGTGTGTGTGTGTGTGTGTGTGTGTGTGTGTGTTAGCTGTTAGCTTATTGCTGGGCAGAGATGTGAACTGCCTTATTCACTGCAAACCCCGCTATGGGATCTGACATAGGTCCTCAGTACATATCATTGAAGGAATGTGTTGTGTTTAGTACTATTTCCCCCACCATGGCTAAAGCTTCAGACGCAGACATTTGGGGTTCTGTTCCATTTGTTCTTTTCCCTGTTTCTCATCCCGGAGATCCTAGTTACTTTCAGTCCAGAAAGTGGATGATGTTAGATGGAGCATCCCAAGCCAGGGGTCCTTTAAGAATCACTGAAGTAAAGTTGAAAGTGCTGATTCTCACCCACTCCAGTTGCTTATTGGTGGGCCCCTACTACATGCAAATCTTTTACCACAGCCCAGACTTTATCTGGCCTAGTTAGGAGCCCTGTCACAACTTTCTGTCGCTCTCTAGGAAGCAGACTTGACTCCTCTCTGGTACACCAGCCCTGCCTGGTTGTGGCACCATCTCACTCCAGCCTTCTAGAGTCTTTTCCCTTCCCCCTCTCTGATCTTGTTCCTGTTTATTTGAAGCCAACTGCCTTCCCACCCTGGTCATTTGCATCAGTCTTCCCATTGATTCCCTCCATCACTCTCATGCCCTGTTTCTCACACTGTTATTTGCATCAATCTTCCCATTAATTCCCTCAATCACTCTCAAACCCTGTATCCTCAGTTCAAATATCATTTCTTACTGGGTAGGATAATTTCCCATGCCTGCATAGGTCCCTGCCATTTATGTCCAGAAGCACCAGATCCCAGTTAATTATTATTTATCATATCGTCAGATTTGTTGGCTGTTTCCCTTTTTTCCAAAAGAACAAATTCTTCTATTTTGGGAGTGGAGAGTAGAGAGACAGAGGAATTTTCCTACAAGAAGATTTCTGCCTGAAGAGGGAGATGAGGAGTCTGGACCTTTATGCCTTCTCCTGGGAGGTGGGGGAGTTTGATGGGCAGTGATGATGCCCAATCTCATCTGCAGCAGCTCCCCTGGAGCAGTTTTCATAGACAGCACCACCTATCTCCTCTGAAACAGCTCAGAGACCTGGGAGCCACCCCATGCCAATCGAAGGGTTTTTGAGGACCGTTTAATCACCCCTTGCTGTGACTTACTTGGGAATGACAATTAATGTAGGCAATTTGTTATTCCTAATACCTTCCTTCTAAAGGGGTGGGGAGAATTCCCTTCTATTTATGATGGATATCACTGGGACTCTCAATGTATGACAGGAGGTTTGACAAGTTGGATCTGTGCCAGTGAAGCACCTGGCCCAGGTGAGCTTCAACAAGCAATGCCAATGAATTACAGTGATGTTTTCTTCTCCCCGCCTTCCCTCCAGGATGCAGAACTTTTGGCCATGTTTTCTGTGGATGGTGATAAACTCATGATTGATGCCAAGCTGGACAAGTAAGGGGTTTGCACTTTGGGCTCCTGCCCCTCAGAAAGGCCTTTCTAGTGCTCCTGTGTCTGGTGCCAGGTCTGGGGGGGCACTCCGAGGGGGACCTAGGGGGTCTCTGGCCTGGCTAGTAGGGCCCAGCAAATGCAAGAGGCTGCAAAGGTGAAATGGGCTGACGCCAAGACCGCTGGCAGGAGCAGGGTGGGTGAAGCTGTGACCAAATAGAAAGAACCTACTAAACAGCTACAATGCCATCAGTAATAACAGGCTCTGAACTGGGTGCTTCAGATGCATTATCTTGCCTAACATCTTTACTATGGTCTGGCAGAATCAAGGTTAGCATCTCGTTTAAAAAAATGAAAAATAAGACTCAGAGATGTGGATGTACTTAGGGTCACTCAGCAAATACAGAGAGGGTCTGTGAGCCTACCCAGGCCTGTCTGAACCTAGAGCCACATGGATGGTTTACCCATAGGCTTTGGAGCCAAGAAGTATGGGTTCAAATCCCAGTGGGAGCACTGACTGACTATGTGATGTAGGTTAAGTGACTTTGTGTCTGAAACTCTGCTTTCTCATCTGGAGATGGGAATCATAGTTCCTGGCTCATAGTGTTCATGACAATAATATCATTTATGGATGCATTCTATGTCCCAGGCATGAACCTAAACCCTAAATGTGTCATAATTCATTTACTTCTGACACTAGCTGATAGAACTAAGTACTTTATTATCTCTTCTTCAATATTAAATGAGATGGCATGTAAAATTGTCAGCATGTGACAAGTTCCTGGTAAGTTTTCTTATAATGACAAATATTTATGAAGGTCGACAATGGGTATTACACTATGACAATCAGATCCATCAGGAGCTCCTGGGGCAGTGACGTCCCATCAGAAGCCCAGATGAGAAGGAATCTACTGCATGGAGTGGGCGGGGTGGCAGGGTGGGGTGTGGGGGGCAGGTGGGAAAGGTTTCAGCAGGGAGAGCAGAGAGACAGTTTCAAGGGGTAGAAAAGAGCCAGAGTGTTGTGGATGGATGGGTTGGAGGGGAAGAGGAATGGGGGTGGAATTGGGGGAGAAACAATACATCTGAAACAAGGTCTTCTCCCCTGAGAAACTCATTGGTTTCTACCCAGCTGGATCTGACAGCCTCTAGTTCTTTTGCCTGGTGGGCAAACCCTAGCTGGCCTCTCTCAGGCAAGACTGTCAGTTTGCAGGGGAGATTCAAGCGCAGGGAGGTTGAGGCCCTACCCGTGCAGAATTAGACTTGAGCAGGGACCTTGGGTCTCCCTGCTCAGACAGTAGGCAGAGCACAGGTTTGGGTCCTGGGTTCCTGTCCTGAGCTCTGTGGCTGTGGGAAGTTACCCCTGGAGCACAGATTTTTTTCTTCTGGGGCCTTAAGGGTTAAGCCAGGCTTGCCAACAGGCAGCTGGCATTCACACTGTACCAGACTGGGTTCTAAAGACTTTGCTTGGAGTATATCATTGAGTCCTTGCAGCCACTTACTTTGCAGAGGAGGAAACTGAGGCATGGAGAGTTTGACTACTTTGGTCAAAAGACACAGGTAGCAAAACTAGGAGGTGAGCCTGAGGTATGTGTCACAGGTCACAGGCCTGGCCTGACCACTGGCCAATGGTCAGTGCCCTGTGTGTGCAGATAAAAATTGTCCTTATAATTACCCCAGATCAAGAGATCTCTGAGGATGTAGGGAGCATCTGACAGTTTGTTGAAGTTTGAACTCCTGGTGAGTCATAGGCAATGCTACTTCTAATCAGCTGTTTTCTTTACCCACAGGACCAATCTCAACCTTAGAACCTCAAACGTGGGCAATTTTGATGTAAGTGCTGAACTCAGTCACAGGGCCACATCGTTCGGGACTGGTGTCACCAGGAGGTTGGCTGGAGCCTGTGCCAAATGCCAAAGCACTGGTATTGGCATTTGGCCAGACCTCATTGCACAGAGGAGGAAATTGAGACCCACAGAGCGAGGGACAGAACACAGATTCACAGCTCCTGGGTGGTGGATGGTGCTGTCGCATTTTAGTTGGCTTTCATTGAGCACTGGATCCATATCCCCATGGAGTGGGGAGGAGATGGGGACAGTCCTGTCCTCCAGGACCCCTTTCCCTGAATCAGGGGTCTCAGCTTTGCTATTGACTTCAATGTGACCTTGGGCACTACAAACTTACTCTGATCCTCAGTTTCTCCATGTGTAAAATGAATAGGTTTGGATTTATTTCTAACCTCCCATTTATTTCTATCCCCAAGTCCTGGAATTTTGCTTTTCTAAAGGTCCATGAATCAATCTGAGACACTGATAAGGTTTGGTCCTATTTCATTACTTAGTTCATCCTAGACCTTCACCTCACTTAACATCTCAGATCCCCCCCTCCCTTTTTTTAAAAATAACTTGTCTGTAAAGCAAATACTTGCTTTCTGGAACAAAGGTGGGTATGATTTCCACATGTGCAAAAATGTAAAAAACCTGTGCCCATTTTGCACTTTTCTTTTTCTTTACTTCAAGAGACTAGGTGTTGCTATGTTGCCTAGGGTTGTCTTGAATCCGTGGGCTCAAGTGATCCCTAGCCTCAGCCTCCTAGGTAGCTGGGATTACATGTGCGTGCCACCACACCTGGCCAATTTTGAACTTTTCTAACCCAAAAAGCTACAGCCTCTGGAGTTGGTATCACCTGTTTCAGGTGGACAAACTGGTACTGAGAGAAGAGTGGTGCCTCATAACATCCCTGAGGCCAGAGCTGACACTAGAACTGGTGTCTCTGACTTCTAAGTGATAAAAGAAGCACACTTAATATGAAATGAATGTGTATTTATGGAGTGACAGAAATTATATAACAGACACAGTATTAAGCTTTTTGAAAAAAACAAACCAAAAAGCCCCACAATTTTCTTATTTAATTCTCACAATAAAATTGTGACTTGGGTATAATTATTAGCCATTTTTTAAATAAAGGAGTCAAATGCAGAGATATTAAGGGACTTGCCCAAAGCCACAGAGCCAGTGAGTGCTGGGAGGCAAGAGCAGTGTTCCAACACTGTGTTCTGTGGTTCCATACCCCGCAGATATTCCACACAAGGAACATGCATTTGATTTGCATAACCACCCCATTTTCAGGTGTGGAAACTAGAGCTTGGAGAAATTAAGTGAGATGATATATGAAAAAGCTCAAGGCACAATTTTACATGATCTGTCCATCATCCTCACTGTGTTCTTTCAAGCTGGGCTTACTGGCCCATTTTACAGCTAAGGAAACTGGTGAGGGAATCTGCATAGGACACTGTGAAAACTGAGTTGGGATGGGAGCCAAAGTCATCTGTGACACACTCGTGGCTTCAGAGTGAGCTGCTGAGGAGGAACTGGCTTCCCTCAGGGTCTACCTCACCTTGAGTCTTGGGCCAGCACTGGGCTCACTCTGTGCCTCAACCTGGCAGCATGCAGAAAGGTGGACCGGGTCACCTTGGAGCATCATCACCGGATCACAGGGACTCTGATCACTTCTGAATTCTCTCAAGGCACCTCTGCTTCCCTTGGGCCACAGGCAGGAACTCAAGAAGCCCTTGGAAGCTGAGTAACCAGCTGTCTGAGTTAAGTTCTCCTTCGTTCCCTGCAGGTTAACATCATGGAGATGCTGGTGGGGAAGATATTTGACCTGGCATTTATGCCTGCAATGAATGGTAAGAGCAGGTTCCCCTCCTGGGGGTTGGGGTGGGGGTGGGGAGGGAGTGCGGGGTTAAGGGACTAGGTGGTGGCCGATTTGTTAGACACACCTGATTGCATAGCCATTCTACAGTAATAGTAATTTGAGAACTTCATTTTAAGTTTCTATTTAAGCCTCTGAAGGCAAAGGTTGTCCCAAGAGCCCATCAAACGTCCTTATTCTTACTTCTGCATTTTGTTTTCCAGTCTGGCCAATTGTTTTGTGTTTCTGACTACCTGTGTAAAATTCTGATTTTAGATGAAAATTACATGTGTGCAAATCTTACAAAGTCAAGAACAATTTAGGAAATGAAAAAAACTTACTTTCCAATATCATTAATCTTACCAAACTGGGTGCATTCTTTCTAAATGTTCCTTTCTCCTTTCTTCAAGTCTGGGTTAAGTTCAGAAATATTTTCTGACTGCCTTTTATGTGTTTATTTTAAATTGTGGTAAAATTTAGGGAGCTGAGCTGGAGCTGGGCTGGGCTGACTGGGAGGCAAGAGATAGAGACTCCATTCCTGGCTTGGTCATGAAGGGATGATAAGACTTTAGATGAGATCACTTAGTCTTGCCGTGATGTAATTTACTACACTTGAGAATGAGAGATCAGGTTAGAGCCATGATTCCCAACATGGACTTCATAGAGAGGTAATTGCACAAAATACTCTGAGTAAAGGGTCCTAGGATCAGCAACTTTGGGAAACATCATATGTATTCCTTTGGAGTTGAGTCGCGACATCCTTCCCTCTTTTTTTTGGGACTTATTTTATTTTAAAAAATTAATTAAATAATTTATTTATATATAAATTTCACATCTTTGCAATCTTGGGGGTTCACTCCCCCTCCCTACCTGTTCCAACCCTGTCACACCCTGCCCCCCCCCCAAGTTGTGTCCTTCATTTTGGTTGTTAGCTTGCTTTGACTTTTCTTCATGGGTTTTTGTTTATCTTTCCCATGTCCCATATAATAGTGAAGCCATTTGGTGTCTGTCTTTTTCTTTTTGATGTGTTTCTGCTAATATGATTTCTTCTAAGTATATCCATGTTATCATAAAATCATCCAATTTGTCATTTTTAATTGATGAGTAATATTCCATTGCATATATATAAAACATCTTTTTCATCCAGTCATCTGTTTTGGGACATTTGGGTTGCTTCCATGACTTTGCAATTATAAGTAATGCTGCAGTGAACATCTAAGCACAGGTGTCCCTTTGTACAAGCATTGAGGTCTCCTTTGGGTAGATTCCCAAGAGATCAACTCTGGGTCAAATGTAGTTCCATTTTCATTAATTTGAGGGTCCTACACATGGTTTTCCATAGTGGCTAGCCTAGTTACATTCCCACCAGCAGTGTAAGAATGTTTCTTTCTCTCCACATCCTCGCCAGCACTTGTTGTTGCCCATTCTTTGGATGTGGGCCATTCTTACTGGTGTAAGGTGGTATTTCATTGTGGTTTTGATGTGCATTTCCCTGATTGCTAGTGACTCTGAACAGTTTTTCATGTACCTGTTGGCCATTTGTATGTCCTCTTTGGAGAAGTATCTTTTCAATTCTCCCCATTTTTTAACTGGGTTTTTTACTTTGTTTTTGTTAAGTTGTGTGTGTATCTTTGTTATCAGACCCTTATCACTTGTATGTAGGGCAAAATTTTTTTCCCACTCAGTTGGGTTTCTTTTTGTTTTCTCTTGTCTCTTTTGCTGTACAGAAGCTTTTTAGTTTGATGTAGTCCCAGCTGTTAACGTTAGTCACAACAGTCTTCCCTCTTTAGAAAGTCTTGCTGGAGTCAGGAAGTTTAACTTCATTTAATCCATTTCCCCCCATTGCCCCCCCTTTCTGTTTCCTTCTTTCTTTCTAGAGTATTCATCTGCATGTCCATTTGGGCTCTGACAGTGTACAACTAGCAGCACAGCTCATGGTGCTTGCTTGACATGGTCCCTTGCATCTTCTCCTGCCTTGTTTGGCAAGTGTTCATCCTCTCCTCTGCATCTGGTCCTAAGCTGGGAGGGTGTGGGGGAGCAGGGTCTCAATCCTTGCTTATAGTTCACAGCCTGGAGAGGCAACAGGTACAGAAACAGAGAATTAATGTTTTGCCATTTCTCTAACAGAAGGGTTCAGAAGAAAGGCAGCAGCCAGAGCTGCTGGTCTGGGGTTGCAGACCCTCATGGAGGAGGTGGCATCCAGTCTTGAGGAGGCTCCAAGCTTGGCAGGCAGACTAAGCCAAGGAGCTGTGCTCCAGGCAGGAGCAACAATAAGGACAGAGGTCTATGTGCAGAAGCAAAATGTCTGATCTTGCAATACTGGTGGCTTCCTGTAAGGTTGCTGACTCTTAGCTGTGCTGACCATGCTTGACTGGTTATCTTCACAGCCATGCTGGGCTCTGGTGTCCCTCTCCCCAAAATCCTCAACATTGACTTCAGCAATGCAGACATCGATGTCTTGGAGGTAAGGGGAGATCGCGTTCTGTTCTGCTTTCCTCTCCATTCCCTGGATTTGGGAGGAGGATGAGAAGGTCAAGGAAGGGGTGGGCAGCAGCATCCCTCTGAGAATGGAGCAAAGGGAACCACAAACAAAACTATTAAGAATCCTTAAATGAAGATGTTCACATCCATGCTTTCATTTCATCCTCAAGATAGATGTCATTGCCCCCATCTTACAGATGGGAATACTGAGACTCAGAGCAGCAAGGGACTTGATCAAAGTGGAAATGTGATGTAATTCACTGAAAAAACTCACACTAAGCATCTGCTCAGGGAACAATGTGAAGGGGGCTGGGGACACAGTAGTGACCGCACTGAACAGAAGATGTCTGTGGCCCTTGCAAAGTTCACCCAGCCAGCAGACAGATGGGTCTTTGGGTAAATGTTCCTGGAATCATGACTAATGATCCCATAGATCCTCGGAACCAGGGGGTCTTATTTCCACACAAAAAATCACATGTGCTCAATATTTGAAATGTGAAAAATACAGATAATACTAAACAGACACATATTTTCTATCTTAGATGTATTTACAGTCCTGAAACGACCACTTAATACACTTGGCTGTTTTTCATTCCAACTTTTTTGTTTTGTTGTTATATTTTTAAACCTGACTTTGATCAAGGAGTCATTAATGCATTAGAGTTAAAGAAAAAGAGCCCAATGACCCAGGTTCAAACCCTGACTCTGTTGGTTTTCTGCTGGGTGACTGTGGGCAGTTACATACCTTCTCTGAATCACAGTTTTCACCTTTGTAAAAAGAGAACCTATCAACCACAGAAGCTATCAATATCAAAAGCTAACTGTTTTTCAGAGAAAGTGAGATTCTGTGTGTAAAGTGCCCTCCCAGCTCCTGGCATGGGTAAGCATTCTGGAATAATGGATGCTGCCATGAACAGCTTGGTCCACCAGACTGTTCCTGGCCTGAGCACTGAATTCCTCAGAACATGCTCCTAGAAGTGGAGAGAATGGGCCTTGCCCCAGATTGATGATTTTCTTTCAAACGGTTTCAATTTGTGTTGCTGCCAAACTTCTGCACAGCTTAGCTCCTTGCTCTCATGCCAGCTTTGAACCTCAGTCCAGGAGGCCACCCTTCACCAAAGGGGGGGTTGATAATGATCTGTCCCGGTCCCATCTCCTTAACTCCAGCCCCTTGGAATTTTTGGTGGAAAAATTAAATGAGACACAGCGTTTGTGTCGGTAGCTTTTATTCACGTTTTAAAATGGCTTAGGAAATAGGAATGGAATTGGCACTTTTTCATCTCTACCACCACTACCACCACCACCCCTATCATCATCATTGTCATCATTGTCATCATCATCTAGCCTCTTTCTAAGGATGTGCAGTGCCATACACATTATTTTCCATGTGTATCATGGCCCTGACTGATGTTTCATGGCCCTGACTGATGTTTACCTTCATATTGTAGATAAAGGACATGAGCATCAGAGAGAATGGGCCACTTACCCAAAGCCACTGAACTAGAGAGTGGTGGAGTTTGCACTGAGATGACCAAGGCAGCTGTCACAAGTGGTTCTCAGTGGGGGCCGCATGGCAAGCCCCCTCACTAAACTGAGGACCTTTTCAAATTAGTAGGGATCAGTTTGTCTCTCCTGAATAAGCATGCTTAAGTAGTTATATCAAAACATATGTTATTTTTTTATGAGCTGCTTACCTTTGAGTTATCCTTCACTTTCCATTTAGAGAATTACACTGGATTAATATATGTGTTTGGGGGGGTGTGGGAGTGTGGGGGTGTATAAATTATATCATCTATAAATTCAGAATAATAGAAGAAATAATACAAATTTTAGTAGTAAATGTAATGGGTAATGTTGGGCCTGAAAGGTGGAGAATTGATGGTTTAAAGAAAGACTTAGAGGGTCTATAGGTAAATAAAACAACCAAAAAGGTTAGAATAAAAATCAGCAAAGTGTATTAAGTGGTCATTTCAGGACTGCAAATGATGCTATTCTTTATTCTATGGGTCTAGCTATTTAATTTAAAGTTATATTTTGAAATAATTTTAGACTTGCAGGAAAGTTGCGGAAATAGTGCAGAGAACTCCAGAGCACGCTTCACTCAGCATCGTACGTAACCAGGACACATTGATCAAAACCAGGAAATGAGCATTGAAACAAAGTTATGAACTAAAACACACACCTTCACACCAGTTTCCCCACTAATGTGCTCTGTTTCAGGATCCAGGATCCCACTTTGTATGTGGTTTTCACCCCTACCCTCCAAGAGTCCTCCCATCCTGACAGAACCCACCTTTCCCTGTGTTTGGCCCATTCTGTGCATGTCCCTCAATCTGGATTTGACTGATGTTGCCTCTTGATTAGATTGAGATTATGTAATTTTGGTGGTAAGAACACCAAAGAACACTGTGCCCTCCTGAGTGCCCCCTATCAGAGGCTCACGCAGCCAAGGTTTTAGCCCTGTGCGCACTGACTTTGAAAGTCGACTTTGATCATATGATTTCGGGGTTTCCTGCCAGGTTCACCACTGTTATGTTGCTACTTTCCTCTCAGTAAGTAATAGATATCTGCAGGGGAGATGCTCTGAGAGGATGCCAGCATCCTGTTTACCCCCACTCATTCTGGCATCATCTGTGGTTCTTCCGGTAGTACTTATCAATGTGATGCTTTCCTCCTGGTGGTTTGCTATCTCAATAATTCCTTAGCTAGTCATCCGTTGGTGTTCTCTAAGGAAGAACCACATCTCCTCCTTTGTGTATTTACTCAGCACAGAGTTGAGGGTATTATATTGTCTTATGGATTGTAATCTATTGTTTACTTTGTAAATAATATGAGCTGATGAAAATTAGAGTTATGGAAACTGGGTTTGGAAGACTGAGAGGAGCCCATGCTTCTCCTACTTGGGGAAGAAGGCGATGAGGGGAAGGGACTGAAGAATTTTGACCAAGGTTCCCGGTACAGGGCAAGCTGATGGCATGGCCAGGGTACTGCCAGGCACCTGGGCCTGTCTTCACTGCTTCCAGGTGCATGACTTGCTCCAGCTGAAGGCAGATGCCTATCTGCTGAGATCCCCACCCCTAACCAGTTTTCTGTTCTGTTCCCCAAGGACCTCCTGGTGCTCAGTGCCTGAGTGACAACGGCAGAGATGCTGCTGCATCTCTGGAAGAAGCTGGAGCAGCCTAGGCGAGGCTCAACCCGATGCAGCCCCCAGCCCCGAGTCCCTTCAGCCCCCCACAGCAGCCCCAGCCCCCAGCCCTCTACCCACCCGCCCTCGCCCTGAGGCAGGATCCAGATGCCCCTGTTGGCCGCCAAGCCCATCCAGGGTCAATCCTGTGGTCAGCCCCCCAACAGGCGGAGGGGAACCCCCCCTCCCACACAGAGGACAGAACCTCTTGGACCCCATGTGGTCTCCACTGTGTACTTCATACTTTCAATAAAAGATTCCACTTTCCCTGCAGTTGGGGTGAGTCTCCATAAACGACCCTCACTCTGCATCTGGCCGTTTCTTCCCTCTGGGGCTGCATTTGGGGGTGACTGGCCATTGTAGCTGCACCTGGAGGGAGGGCAGCTCAGTTCACGACCAAAAAGCCAACTCCGGAGCTTCATGAGTACACGGGAGGGGGCTTGAATTCTCCCTGCAGCAGCACATGCCTCGGCCGACACCCCTTGCCTCGGTTCCCTCACCACAACTCGGGACACCCCTGTCTGGTGGTGGGTGCTGGCTTTTAGCCAGAGCAGCGACATGTGGCCTGTTTCTGATTCCAAGCATGAGCATCCCCACTGGAAAATGGAAGCTGCTGGCATTAGGTGCAGGGGAGGGCAGGTGCGACTGCTTGCACTGGCCTCAGCCAGAGAGATGGAGGAAGAAGAGGCTTTGGCCTTTTCGATCAATCTCAGAGCACAACCTGTGGCCACACAGCCCATCCTGCCTCTCTCCACACTGTTAGGCCCCTGAGATCAGGGTTCTTGGTCCACATCAGAAACATTCTAATCAGACAAGCATTCATGCTACACAGACAGAGATGTTTCCTAGGGCGTGTATACACACCCCATATTCTTGTTCCCTGTCTCTGGCCCACAGAGGGGCATTTGACACATGGGTGAAATGTAAACCCAGTCTCCTGAGCTAACACTGCCACCCACTGCTGTGTGACCTCTGGTGGCTGCCTTAACCTCTCTGAGGTACTGTGAAGGTTAGATGAGTGTCTATGTAGGAAGCATCCTATACATTTTTCTGGTTTATTATCCTGGAAAGGATGGATGATTACAGCTCTGACAAGACCTGCCAACGGGTCCCACCTGCTTCCCAGGGCAGCTTGTAGAGGTTCTCTGGCCCTGACTCCTCGGGACCCTGAATCAGTAGCTTCAGGATGGGGAACTGGATCTGAGGAGAGATTCTGAGGACACTACTTTAGGTCCTCTCCATAGTGTAGTCAGGGAAATGGAGGCTAGGAGAAAGCAAAGGCGTCAGCGCAAGGGGGCGATAGAGTTGGTTTTAGAACTCCGGTATATTGTGCTCAACCCTGAACTCTGTTGGGTCTGACTTACCTGGAGGATGAGTTTCAAGGTAGCCCCCAAACCCCACGAATCAATTCTTCTCCTCTGCAAGAGGTATGGGCCCATTGTGACAGTCTACTCAGCTGTCAACTCGCTGACCCGACCACTTTCCAGGCAAGAGGTGACTCAGGGAAAGGCCAGGCAGAAGCTGGCATGGCCTGGGCTTGATAACAAGCTGCCAAGTGCATGCCCTTGGGGAGTTCTGGGGCTATCTCTGAGGAGCCCTTGTTCTGAGTCCGGAGCTGACCTTCCTGTGCCCTGTCTCCCCCAGCTGCCACCTGAAAGCTGCTGGCCTGCCACACTCTTCCGCCCCTAGGCACTTCTGCATGACCCTCACACTCACCAGACTGCACTCTCAGAGTTCTCTGTCTTCCTGATGCCCTCATCTCTCATCCCACACGTACCAGACTCCTCCACATTGCTGGGACCATTCAAATCATTCACGTCATCATCTTGGTTTGGCTCCTCATGCCTGCCTCTGAGCTCCTGTCCTTGCCCATACCCACCCACCAAGGGGCACACATCTGATCCCGCATCCAAATGCCATTCACTCAGCAACTGCTGTCTTCCAGGGTACAGGCTTGTTTGGGAATAAAGGGGATTTTCCCCAAAATATTTGTTTCATCTGTAATAAATTGACTCATAGCTAGGAAACAGAGTTCAGCACCCAACAGAAACTCCCCAGCATCCTGTGAAGTTGGGCAGCTCCATTGCTTGGAGAGCCAGCTTTGAGCTAGGAAATCTTTACCAAGGTGGTGAGTCCTGGCATCTTGGCTCCCACACTGCCTCTGACCTCTGGGGCTCCTACCCTCCCTCTAAGGCACTGCCAGGAAGTCTGATGCAGGCCTCGGTTCTCCTTCCCACATTTAGACTCCCCTAACTCCACCAGAGAGTCACAAAGTCAATGCTAACTATGATGTCATCTGGGATCATGAGGTAAAGCAGGGTTTGGGGGTTCCCATTTCATAGACAAGGAGAGTGAGGTAAGCCTGGAAGGAACATGGCTTGTCAAGGCTACCTGAGGAGGAGAAGACAGGGAGGTATGGCAGCTCTGGGCCCCATGACCCCTGCAGTCATCACAGCAGGAGCCGTTATTGAGGGCATCTGAGCACCCAGAGAGAAGGCAGGTGAATGTGGCACTGATGGGGTGACAGGAGAGTGGGGTTCAGCAGCCCCGTCCCTCAGGCCAGCTACTTGACAGGGATAATGACCACGCTGCTAAAGATGTTGGGAATCTGTACCACGGCAGTTAATGTTCTTGGAGCACCAGCTTTGTGCCGAGTGCCATGTGGTCAAGCCCTCAATGTCCTATTCTTGGCCCCCTTTTACAGACGAGGCACTGAGGTTTAGGCCAGGCAGTTAACCAGTGTGAGAACACAGTGACATTAAAGGATGATGCAACATGCAAACCTAGAGCCCACAGATGCGTCTTTCATACCATGCTGTGACTCCATGGGCTGGAGCTGAGATACAAGAAAACTTTCCATGGAGAGTGAGATTGAGAGTGAGAGATAGAGATTAGAGTGAGAGCAAGAGCAAGAGTTTCCATAGTTATTTATGGAAATCTATCTCCTGAGTCTCAGCATTTCTATGTTTTCTTTTCCAAGATCCCACCTTTCAAGAGTGACTTCTTCCACAGATCTCCCCACCTTCCCTCCTACAATCACCCCTTTCTTCTTATGAAAGGAAGACATGTCTCTCTTTATCCCCAATCACTGATGTCTGGGAGTTTAAGCATTGCCTCCGGGACTCAGAACAAAGGGCTGTGGACAATACTCCAAAGTCTAAGAAGAGTCAGGTGGCTTTTTGATTTGCTTTCAACAAAAGGGGAGTGTTAACGGCTACATGGGCACTAATCCGCTGGGAGTTCTTGAGAAACAATTTTTGATAATACTTTACCTCATGATTTTTGGCCTATGCAATGGAAGCAGGTCAGAGAATTGAGCAAGACTCTTAATAAAACTCCTCTGTTTTACTCCTCTGTAAAAATCTGCCTGTTTGGTGGACAAATAAAGCAGAACATGTTTTTATAGCTTTGAGGCCTCTAAATATGAAAGCTAGGTTTCTGTTGGGTGCTGAACTCTGTTTTCTAGTTATGAGTCAATTTATTACAGATAAAACAAATATTTTGGGGAAAATCCCCTTTATTCCCAAATCAATACTATTTTATGTTTGGTTGTAATAAAAATTTGAACATGTTGTGATTGTCAATTGTACTGATAATAATAAAAAAGGTTACTTTAAGTGTAGTAGCTTATGGTCAAAGGAGATTTGAAAATTTTTAATCCACATACATATTTTTGATATCTCTCAGGAGATGTCCAAACTCATCCCCCGTGTTTTCCCATTTGTTAGTTTCCAAGAGCTTTGCTGGCCTCCTGACTATTCCTCTTCATAGTAACACTTTTCCTACCCCAGGATCTTTGCACATACTGCCCCCTCCCATGGATTGCTCACCCCCCAGATAGAATTATGCCCACCTCTTACTTCCCATAGTCTTTAAGTCTCCTCAGTGAAACCTTTTCTGATTTCCATATTTGATATTTCTCCCCCTTTCTCTCAATACTTCATACTCCCTGACTTGCCTTTCTTCCTCAGCACCAATTTCTTCTTACAAAGCTACCAGTCATATTGGATTAAGATCAACCTTCAAGATCTCATTTTAAATTAATTACCTCTTTAATTCTGTTCTTAAACACAGAAAAGTTCTGAGTTACTGGGAGTTAGCACTTCAACATGTCATTCTGGGGGACTTGGACATAATTCAACCCATAAAGCAGGGGATAGTTAACTATATAAATTTCTCCAGTTTTGTGACTGTATACATTATGAGCGTATGTTCTGCTTCAATAAAAAAGGTGTGAGAAGTACATGGCTTTTAAAAGTGATCCAATGCCATACAAAGAAATTAGTTGGGAGTCCACTCAGGAAGAGTGGTAGAAATCATGATCTTTTCCGAGGCTACAGGATGATGTCCTATGACGATTTCGTAACAACATGGATGTATTTAGAAGAAATCATATTAGCAGAAACAAGCCATAAAGAAAAAGGCAGAAACCAAATGGTTTCACTAATATATGGGATATAGTGAGAAAAATAAACAAAAGCCTTGAGGAAAAGTCAAAACAAGCGAAGCACCAAACTGAAGCGCACAACTTTGAGCAGGAGGGAAAAGGGGGGAAGGGGGGGAAGGGGGGGCAAATCCTTGAGATTACAATGTTGTGAAATTTATATATAAATTAAAAAAATTTAAAAAAAAAGAAGCCATGAGGCTGTGAACAAAGAAAGAGGCTCTTGGATTCCTTGTGTAGACTCTGGGGAAGAACTGGCTACAGGTAGGGGTGAGACTGGCTTGCCCCATCTTTCCAACCTTCCAAGACAGAGGTCTGCAACCCTGCTAAGCCTAGTTACTGGGGCCTCCCAAATGTAAAGGACTCAACCTGGGGCCACCCAGAGTCTTTGGTTCTGACTCTTATCATACTAGACCCAGCCCTCAGGCCCACAGTGTCCCCATCCTGTGACCCCATTTCTGTTGACCTGAGGTGTGAAATGGAGAAAGAGCCTTCAGGAAGCTGGGCCCTTCAGCCTGTGTGTCCCTTGGGGATGACTCCAGATGACATCTGAGGGTACTGAGGGTACTGGATACAGCCTGGCACTTGGGAGGGAGGAGGGATGGGATTAGGAGAGGCCCACTGGGTCAGGGGACCTGGGTCTCTTCTCATTCAGTGCTGACTTGTGTGACCTGGGGAACCCGTTGGCCTCTCTGGTGCTTCCAGCAGTCTGCTAATAACAACATGAGGCTGATGTGTCCTGCAGGAATATCGGGTCTTTTACAGCTTACCAGTGACCCTCCCACCCACCAGGAAACATCCAGCTAGATGTGCTGTTCTGTATTGTTTTCTAGGTAGCCCCCCATCTTTCTAGTTGAAGTCAGGGTGGCTTGTCCTGCCACCATGCTGCTCTACCCACCCCTCCACAGTGGGGAGTGGGTGGGGCACGGATCTCATTTTCTGGGAATGATACAGATCCTCCAAGTTGAAAAGTTCCCAGTTATTTCACCTCTATCTCCCTTGAACCCCAAAATTGACTTTATTATTACTTTATCCAAACATATTTGTGGTCATGTAATATATTTTGGGGCAACTTATCTTTCTGGCACTATAAACTATAGTGAACTGGATTAATGTAATTAAAGACACATAGTCCATATGATTTTTTGTGTGTGTATGTTTGAAGTGACAACCCATTGCTTGTAGTAGATTGCTATTTGTCAACTTGGACTATCACCTCTTTTGAGGACATTTAAACAGGACAAATCCTAGAAGGTGACAAAAGCTGAATGTGGTTTTTTGGGAGTTCTTTGTGATTAATTTATTAAGTTTTGTTTCTAAAACTAATAAAAACAAAGTTCATGTGTTTCTTTTCTTTCTTTCTTTTTAATAATAACTTTGAAAAAACAACCAAAAAAAAAAACAAACCAACCCCTGTTTGGGGGTAAGCCTCTGAGGCCCACGACTGGAAGTGACTTATTCAAAACCCCAAAGCTGACCAGAGGCAAAGCTGGGACCCACTATTGAAACTGGTGCAGCTGCCAGTTGGACCTGGAGGCCCTGAGGCCCCCTTGATGACCCTTGGCAAGGTGTCAGTTCATTTACTGAATTTCCAGAGAAGTTGTGGCACTTCCTTCCCCTGGATCAGAATTCACTCAGGAATACCATGGTACTTAGGAGTGCTGGAAATTCCTGAACCCCACATGGTGAGTGCAGCTCCCTCAGAGAGGTGGCCCTTCTGTGGAATATTGGTATTCTTGAGGAGACATGGCTGTTGTTAGAATTCTTTTAGAAACAAATAAAAACTTCCTCAGAAAAAGATTCTAGAAGGTAAGCTTGGCATTTCTTAGGAATTCAGAGTGGGCTCGTGGGAATGTGTGAGTTCCCCTAAGAGTCTCTGCATTTCTTTGAGGAACAATGTGGAGGTCTTCCCCAAAGCAGGGGAAGACACTCCACAAAGGTTTGCCTTAGAGAAGGGGCTAACTCCCAAGGGTAGGGATGGAATGGGAGGTGCAGAGATGCTCTGGGCAGTCAGGTAAAAACTGCAATCTCTTTCCAAAACTTTGCAGACACAGAGACCTGAGAAGAGGGACCTACTGCCAACCCTTTGCCCCAAACACACAGACAGAGAGCCATACACACAGACATGTACACACAAACACAGACTCACACACAAACATTAGTCAAATGCACAGATACCACACGGAGACACTTCTATAAATGCGTACACAGAAGGGCTATAGACGCATGCAGACACACACACACTCAGACACACAAGGATTTGTGGTAGTTTCAGGAAGTCACCACTGCCTGCCCAGCTGACCTCAGAGCTTCAGCCTCCTCAGGCCCGGGGAGGAGTCCCTGCCCTGTGCCCCGCCTCTGTGCTGGTACCTGTCATTGTGGCCAGATGTCCAGGGGCCTGCTCAGGTCCCACAGGGCATGTGTCCACCCCCTGGTGCCCAGCCCACAACCTGGCCTTGCCTGCTGTCTACTTAAGCTCTTCTTAGCTCCCATCTGGGGCAGGAGGAGACCAGCAGGTCCCAGCTGAGAAGACCTACGTCCCAGGTAAGGGCCCTGTGTTCTCCAATCTTAGAAACCTGGAGAGCAAACAGGTGGTGGTGAGGAGGGTTCTAGTCAGGCTACCCCTGGGCCTCAGTTTCCAAGTCTGCAAAGTGGGATCCTCAACTTTCAGTGTGTCTGTCGAACAGGCAACACCATACCTGCAGAAGGCCAAACCCACTCTCTCAGAGACCCAAATGTGTCAGCTTCCCTTGAAAATTCTTACTTCTAACCAGGAGTTCTACTTATTCCCCAGGTTGACTCTACCACAGACTAATGGGGTAGTCACACTACCTGCCTGCTCTGCCTTCATTTCTCCCTCAAGATGAAGACATCAGCATCTTGGGAGGGTGAAATGAGACCAGGCAGGCAAGGTGTTTAGCATGACGCCTGGTGCATATCTCTTAGTAAACGTCAACCATCATCAAGGCCACCTGTGTGGAGAAAGGAGCACATACTTGCAGAGTGCCTGGGGTGGTGGTTTCCTCTTAAGAACAGAGCAGGTGAAAATGTGACAGGTTTACAGGGAAAGAAACAAAGGCTCAGAGAAATTAGCTGAGTGGCTAGATCAAGTCACATAGAAAGCAATGGGGACGACCAGTGAGATGCCAGGACCTCTGAATCCCACAATTGGATTCCCAATTGATGGACTGTTGTTTCCACAGGGACCTGGAATGAACATGGCCTTGTTTTTGTGGGTTCTCCCCTGGTATCTTCTTAGCACAAGTTATGCTCAGTATGAAAACTCCAGTCCCCGCATAGGTAAGTCATCCCATCCTTCCCAGAAACTCCTTCCAAGGAAATTCCAGAAAAAGCAACTCACTTTCTGTTGGGCAAGCTGGTGACTGTCACCAAGTCTGGCTCAGTAGAAATGTTTTGATCTGTGACAGAGGAGGTGTCTGGAGGGACTTTATCTTTCCCAAGACTCTTAATTCCTTTTGGATCGTTCTTGGTGACCAGAGCACAATTTAATAAAAGCCAGGCGTTTATACATGGTTTGCTGTCTCATCACAGTTTCCCATTTTTATGTTTGACCCCCCCAAGAAAATCTTCCTGGCCTGATCTAAGTTACGTGATATCATAGGTGGCCCCTTAAGTGACTGTTTTGGAGCCACATGGCAGAGGCAGAGAACATTCAGTCTTCTATGGAGACTCTGCAAACCGCTCACGTGTTTGTATTCCATAGCCCAGCCCCCAGGATGTGAGGGTGATCTGGCTGTGACATGTCACCCCATTGATCGCCAGGGTTGATTTGACTGATCTGGCTGGCTAGGCAGGTGTCCCCTTCCTCCCTAACTGCTCCATGTACGTCCCTTCTGAACCTACATGCTTAGTTGAAAAGGATGGTCTTCCCGAATAGAGATGGACCGTTCTTGCGTCAAGAGTATACAGTAGCTATGCTCGCCTGCTCCAACCTCCAAACAAACTCTCAAGGTCCATAGTCAAGCGCCTATGTCCTCTGCAGGTTTCTTATCGACTGCCAGCACCAGTTTCTATCTTAAGTGCAAAGAATCTATCTTTGGTTGCACAGAACAGAAACCTCCCCTACAACATACACCAGCAGAAAAAGAAAGCTGTATAAAAAAAGGGAAAGGCTCATCTCACTGATTTCAAGGTTCAGAAGTCCCTAGAGCACCACAATCAAGATTTGGGAGACTGTCAGCAGTCAAAGCAGCTACCTGCACCTACGCAAGGCTCCTGTGGTCTTTTTTTTAATTTATGAGAGCACAAGTGCATCATCAGCTTTTCTGTTCCCCCATGGGTGACCCAAATGTACCACCTTGTGTCTGACTCGGCATTGCCACATGGGTCAAATACTCAAAAACAGTAAGAACTTGAGTGTCAGTTTTAAATTTGCAAGGGGAGCCCTTAGGCGGTTTCCAGACATGGTCACAGTTCTGGGCTGAAGTCCTTGTTCCTGTCACTGGTGGGAAAATCTGACTTTACACTCACTCTGTGTCTTTGCCCCAGCAGATAGTACATCCGGAGGTCTGGACAGGACTGGCATGTTCAGCTCAGACCCTTTTGCGATGAATAACAGGAACGCTGAGGTCACCATTAATCTGGGCTCTGACTCTAATGGACTTACCTGGTTCCAAAGCCAGCCCTGGAAACCCAACATGCCGACATGGCCAGTGCGGACCACCAAGCCTGCTTCCACTCCAACCCCAACAACTACCCGGGCTCTTCCCACTCAATCCACAATAACTATTGGGTCTGCTCCCACTCTAGCCCCAATAGCCAATGGGCCTGTTTTCACTCCTTCCCTGGTCACTACAGGTAAGAAACTCAACCTGTTGACCATGCTCCTAGTGAGGTAGGCTGGGCCTGCTCTATATTTACTCTGCCTCATGAGAACACATGTCACCAACCAGGTCATGAGAGATGACCCTGGTAAAAGTGAGAAGAGTGAGATGGCTGTCAGTGATCCTTGTGTCACAAAGGAGCGATTCCTCCTGGAGAGTTTAGTTATGAGGGAACAAAGAGTCCTAACTCTGACCATATGTCATCAACCCAAGCATTATAGGTGTGGGTGGCATTGCAGGTATGAGTGATATCAGCATCTCAGGTAGTGGTCTTTTTGCAGATACTTCTCTCAGAAGTACTGTCACCTCTGGGGAGACCACTCCTGCAGTTATGGTTAGTCTGGGGCTGGATTAATGGGTAGTGTTTTGACCGACCCACGGAAACACCAGTAAATGATCACCTGGCAACTGGGGAAAGTTGTGGTTGGGGTCAGTCTGAGGCAGAGTCAAAGAGGGGTCAATTGGTAATAAGCCATCAAGTGATTATGGTAAAATTGGGGGTAATCATGGTCAAACTGGAATAGGCCATCTTATGACTATGGTCAGTGAGGGTCTGGGCCATCTAGGCATTTGGGTCTTTCTGGAGAAAGATTAATCAGAATCGTAATTGGTCACCTAGTGGTTATGGTCAAACTGGAGCTGGGTCATTGGGAAGTTATACTCAGCTTGCATTTGGTTCATCTGGTGATGTGGCATAATCTGGAGCAGGGTCAAGGAGTGATCCAACTGGCAATTGGTCACCTGGTGGTTATGGTCATTGGGGCAGGGCCAATAAATATTCATCCTGGGTCTGGAACACCTGTTGATAACAGTCAGTTTGAGATAAAATCTTTTGAGGGATTTGGCCAACCTGGGTATGAGTCCTTTTGTCATTTTAGTCAGTCTGAGACTACTCAGTGAATGGACTGGACAGCCAAAAGTTGAGCCATCTGGTGTGTAAGGTTGGGTCAATGAATGATCAACTTGGGGCTGCACTTTCTGATGCCTGTTAAACCTGGGGCTAGGTCATGAGAAGGACATGTTGAGCTTGGAGAAAGGATATCTGATCATAATGCTCATATTGGGGCTGCATCATTCGGAGACTCTGGTGAGTTGGGGGCTAGGTTATATGTTGATTATGTCCAGTTGAGAGTATAGTTAGTTACTTAATGGTCGTGGCCAGTCTGGAATTGAGTTATCTGGAGTTATGATCAGTTTAACTTTAGTCACTCTGGAACTAGGCCTCATAGTAATATAGCAACTCTGGAGGGGTTCTTAGGTTATGGTCGAGCTGGACATGGCATCTCTGGTCCTTCTGGTTCCGTGGGAGAGGTGAGGCGGGAGTTATTTGCCACATGGGAACCTCAGTGGATGGCAGGCCTTCCTGACATACAAGTCCAGTCAGTGACAGTGACAGTGTCATTCCTCCCCAGGCAGTCAATGTCAAGGAGAAGCATGTGGAAAACCTCCCAGTGAAACAAATGCCCAGGATCAGAAAGATATGATGATGAGCATCTTGGGCTTCAGACCAGGTGGGAGAAATAATATAGAAAAGCCTCCTACACTCTCCCCAGGCACCGGCCTCAATCCTGTTGGCCAAGATGCTTACCTGGATGTAGCTAAAGAGTTGGTTAATCAAGGCCGATCCTGCTTTGGTCCTCTGGCGGACCTCTGTGGCGATGGAAGTCTTCCTGGCATGAACGAAATTTTCAAGAACCAAATTCCTCTTGGGAAACATGAATGGTGAGTTTGAGCTTTTTAACTATAAAACAGTTATGCAAATCTGACTGGTAGAGGTTCTTGAGAACTATCACCCAGTGCTGTCAGCATCTTACATGTTGACCTTGAGAATGCAGCTTTAGACACCACCTTCTGCTCCCAAATGTCAACCCACTGCCCAACATGCTCCCAAAATGGCTTCATCCCTTGGATTGATGTTGACTTGTCTAAGCTCTTACCTGATTCCAAACAGTCCTGATAAGGGACATGGGCTGATGCCTTAGTTATTATTTAATACCCCAATGATTAAATTAGCCTTTTTTCTTAAAAGAAATACCACAAATACCAACTGGTGATATGAACTTGACTTTTATGTTAATATCTTAATGAGCTTAAAAAAAAGATGGAGTTATAGGCCAAAGCATAGAGTGAGTAAAAATAGATTAGAGACAGGAAGGAGGAAGGACCACATTGCAGTGTGAATGCTGAGTTGAGAAAATAGGAGAGTTCTGCTTTTTTCACTTCCCCCCATTCTTCCATTTCTACAGGCTCAAAATCACCACATTTTATGTTAACAATGTAGTATGGAAGATCAAACCTCCAGCCCAAATAGTCGTGCAAATTAACTTCAACTTGACTGCCAATTTCCCAGGGTAAGTAACTTGTTCATGGTTAGAGATGGGTTGGTAAAAGAGAATTCCCGGGGAAAAGTGGCAGTTTTTAAATAACTGGCAAAATAGCCACTGGCTGAGTTTAGTCTTGGCAGGCAACTCATGAGACATTTACCTGAGCACATACACTTCTTAGAAATGGCTACTACCAGGATCAGATAAGAGCAAATCTATTGTTTTTCTGCCATTTTTGCAGTAATAAACTTTGTTGTAACAAGCTTGGAGGAAAAAATAATGTCTAAACCTAATCAACAAGTCAGGCACAACAGCTATCAACATTTCCATTTGCTTTGTTCCAGACTTTATTTCAGCATCATTTTGAATGTCAGTAAATATTCCACATGATATATTTTAACCATCTATACCATTACCCTTTTTAACCTTTCTTTTATTGTTAGATGTTTGAGTCTTTCTGAATCATCACTCTCATAAATATGATTTAATATCTTGAGTAATAAGTCTCTGCTTTTATCTCTGATCATTTATTTATATACTCTGAGAAGCATCTTTTATGGCTTTGGATAAGTATTGTGCCAAGTTGTGCCAAGATGATAATGGTGATAAGACATCACTAATATTTTTGGATGCTTAGAATTCCAGGCACAGTGCTAATGACATCTATAAATGATCTTGGTATTCCTCACCCTAAACTTAGCAGGGAGGTACTACTATCATACCCATTTATAGAACAGAAAACAATTCAAAGAGATTGAATTCAACTGTATGTGTGTGGATGGGGGGTGTGCATATGTCTGGCAGGGGATATAAAGCACTGTTGCTATACATCTCATACAGTTGGGAGGCAAGCTTTGGATTAGACACTTTCTCTATCCTTTGAATCTTGTATCATAAAGATGCATGCCCTATTCAAAAATAAATTAAAGCATTTAATTTTACCAAAATTAAATCAAATGCTTACTCTTGAAAGATATATTAAAAAAACAAGTGAAAATACATCTTGAATAGCAAGTATCATTTTATAAATATGTATATGGGTCACCTCTCTCACTCACTAATGCCAGTGCTTGTTTCCAGGTTGGGTGGAAGCTATAAAATGGCCCTCAGCATTTTCTCTGGGAGGGGACAGTCACCTGCTCTGCAGAGATGAAGGAGTTAAGTCCTGTGACTCCTGGGCCTGGCCCAGGACCTAGGCTGTGCCCCAGCTCTGACTTCCCAGGTTACTCCTGTTGGGTCTCCCCTCTGGAGGCTCCTGGGCACCCAACTCACATGGCCCCCCTACTGTGTGTCTAGGATAGCAAGTTTCTTAGACGACTCCCAAATTAATGTGATCACCGAGGTGACCTTAACGCTGCTCCAGACCAGTAGGGGCAACTATGTGTTCATCTTGAAGAGCTGCAAGTCTGTCTGCACCAATGTTCAGCTGAAATCAGGGTAAGTACGAAACAGGGAGGATGTAGAACCCACGGTGCAGGGCAGTGCATCAGGCTGGTTACCAGTCTTGATGCAAACCTCTGCCAGGGCACCAGCTCCTCTTGCCTCAGCATCTGTCTTCACATCTCAACCTCTGCCCAGGTTGCTTCCCCAGGAAAGTCAGGTTTCTAAACAGAAGAGAAGTGCTCAGTGCCCCATCCATGGGGCTGCTGCATGGATTCTGATCTGTGCTCACATAGAGGGATGCTGGGCAAGGTCTTTGTCAAATCTCTTTTCATGCTATGTGGTATGGAGTGGAGATGCCTATGTGAACTCCATAGGATCAGAGCTGTATTATATTTATCATTCATTCATTCACTCACTTATTCATTTAATCATTATAGTGTTGTTTCTAGAGATCAAGACTAGGAAGGATGAGTCAGATGAATAGATGGATGGGAGGATGGATGATGAATGGATGAACAAACGCAAAGGTGAAAGAGAATATGGTGGGAGGATGGACTGAAGAGTGAAAAGAAAGTCATTGACAGTTAAGAAGACTTTTGTGAACTACCCTGGAAACCTTGTTTAACTAGATAAGGTCTAAATGCACACTTAATCAATTTGAGAGCAACCAGCTAATCAGATTCCATACCATTATATTTCAAAGAGACCATTCTCTGAAATGCTTTTTAGATGTTGGGGTGGGAACTCAATCTGTACCTATTCAATGATCTTCAAGGTCATTATTTCATGGTTTAGAATGTGTTTTAAGTTGCCATTGGGTGCTATAGCTATTTGGTTCAAAAAGATAAGCAGTCTAACTTGAGAACCCATCTACATAGACTCTAAGATCTTTTCTAGCTCTCAGATTCTAAACTGAATGCCTGGGAACAGAGATCACAAATTCAGATGCCCATTAAAATAGGAAATTAGCACAATTAGTGTCCCAAAGTAAGAGAAATATGACATAATACAACATTCAACTTTAGGGATAATAGAGAATGGTGGGGACTGTGACACACTGGACAGTATGTATCTCCTCTGAAGAGGGCAGTTCTTTGGTTCCAGCTTACTGTGGCCATGTGGGAAGGTGTACAAAATCTTGCTAGTTTTTTGCATTCTGAAGAGACACTGGAAATCCAACTTTTAAAGTATAGTCTTCTGATTTTTTAAATACCAAGAGCTTGCTACAGTATTTTAAAAGGCAGTTCTTGCAAAATAAAACATACTCATGGACTTCATTTGGCCTGCAATCTGCCATTTTGCCACTTCTATTTTAGAACATGGTTTCTAAGAGGAAATGATCTCTCTGTGCCTTAAGTCACAAAGCATGTAAAAGATATAACCTGTTCATGAGGTGACGAATGCTTTATTGATGATGGGTTGAATGTCTTTCAGTCTCTGTCTTTCGCTTCACTACTCTATTTTACATATTACACGTGAGGACCACCAAAAGGTTAGGTAAGTTAGAGAAGGTCACACAGCCAGGAAATAGTGGAGCTGGGATTCAAGCAACCTGTGCTTGTAACTACCATGCTAATTTGAGTTCCTAGATGCCAAGTGCCCAGACTAGACCCTGGGGTACAGGATACATTTGTCAGCCATCATCATTGTTCATTCAAATGTCATCATTACTGCTCTCTTCCCAGCTTGCTTTCTTCAGCGCTAAACCTCCTGCTGCCTAAAATGAAAAAGAACATAGAGGATTTCTTAAACCCCAGCGTAAGTATGATACAGCAGGCCCAGGGGGAACATAGGAGCTAATCAGAAAGGCCTTGCAGCCAGAGGCACGAGGGGCGGCTAAGGCCATCAGCGTTGTCTCTGGGCTCTCCAAGTCTCTCAGAGCTATGCTGGTCTTGCTGTTTGTTCCAGGTTCCTGCTGTGGGGGAAGGGAGAGAGGGATGAATGTGTACCAAGCAGTTCACACTTGTGGAAAAGGGAGGTTTGGGTTGTATTTACAAAAGACTGAGAGAATGACTCAGTTTTACATAGTCAGAGGTGGGGCTGGGCTAATAGGGTGGCCTACATCTCCTGTGACAAAGTCTTCTCTTCATCTCTATTTCAGCTCTGTTCAGTTATCCACTTCTGGTTCAGCATCATCAATAAAGAGATGAACCAGATGAAAGGTGAGTTATGTGATGGAGCTGAGTACCAGTTCCCTACACATGCTACTACAGCGCCACCTCCCCACACCCTCCCCTGTGTGCTCTTCCCTTGGCTTCCAGTTGAGGACTTTTGGAATCACACTTCTGAACAGAATCTTCTGGCACTCGGTATTACTAAGAGTGTCAAGTTTAACCACCCAAGGTTGACAGTCAAGACCTTTTCTACACCACTCCAGCTTTCTCCTCCTCTGGCTCCCACAGACTGCTCCAATCAGCTGAACTCAGCCATCCCCCATACTCCAGCCCTTTGAGACACCATGGCTTTGCTCAGGATGGCTTCCCACACTCTCTCTCTGCACTTGGAACACTTCCTGTACTCCTTTAAGGTGTGACTCCAATGTTCTGTCCTTCCCAAAGACCAAAGTCACTCCAGATCAAGTGATCCTTCCCCAGAACCTCCACCCCATGGGCACACCTATGTCTTGCTCTCATCATATTGTGTCATGATTAGCTGTTTCTCTATGGTGTCTCCATTAGAACAGAAGCTCCTTGAGAGCACAGACTCCATTGCATTTTTTTCACAGTTCCCAGTTGGGCAGAGCAGGCACTCCATATATATTCTGTTGGAGAATGAACTGGACACAAAGGGAGGAACATAGATAGATAGAGGACCAAAGAAAAGAAATGTAAATGAGTGTGAAATATAAAAATGGAAGCATGCATGGAATGGTGACTGACTGGCTGGCTGGTTAGATGAATGAGTGGATGCATAAACATAGGGAAGTAGGGGCAAAATATGATGAAAGGTGGAAAATGGAAGATAGGAATTCAATGAATAGATGAATAAATATAAGGACAGAGGAAAGATGGGCAAAATGATGGATGAATATAAGAGAAACTGAAATGATGAAAGACATTGGGTGGATGGAAGGAAGAGGGAAAGGAAAGTATAATGGGTAGAATAAATAGAAAGAAGGAAGAAAGGATGGTTGGATTAAAGAATGAATGAAGAGGGTGGGAATGTGGGTATGTATGTGTGTCTTTACACATGCATATGTATGCATGAATAGAAAGAAAGAAGTGACTATTAATATTGTGTAGGAAGATAATCACAGATAGGTATGTGTATAGATAATATGGGTTGATTGGAAGGGAGAAGGAAAAAAACTACAGAGATGGGTAGAGCATGGAAGGATAAGCAGAAGAAAGGATGAAAGGGAAGGGAAGAAACGGGTAAATAGGGAGGAAAAGGGGACATTAGGTGAGTGGATGAGAAAATGAAAGATGGAGGTCAGATAGGCAAGACAGAAATATGGGTGATTGGATGAAAAGAGATGGATTAATATCTGTCAACTGAAAGCACTCACATTTTTTTTAAGCCAAAACCCAAAGTATTCTTTCCTTTTTTATTAAAATAATTTATTTATACATAAATTTCACATCTCTGTGATCTCTGGGGTTCACCCCCCGCCCTGGCCATTCCCCCCCTTCCCCAAGTTGTGTACTTCAATTTGGTTGTTGGCTTGTTTTGACTTTTCTTCATGGATTTTTGTTTATCTTTCCCATGTCCCATATAGTAACGAAACCATTTGGTTTCTTTTTCTTTTTGACTTGTTTCTGCTAATATGAATTCTTCTAAGTCCATTCATATTATCATAAAATCATCCGATTTGTCATTTTAACTGATGAGTAATATTCCACCGTGTGTATATATATATATATATATATATATATATATATATATATATATATATATAAAGATGTGGTGTATATATATATATATATATTTATATATATATATATATACCACATCTTTTTCATCCAGTCACCTGTTTTGGGACATTCCATGTCCTTGCAATTATAAATAGTGCTGCAGTAAACATCCGAGTACAGGTGTCCCTTTGCACCCACATTGAAGTCTCCTTTGGGTAAATTCCCAGGAGAGCAATTGCTGGATCAAATGGTAGTTCCATTTTCATTAATTTGAGGGCCCTCCATACAGCTTTCCATAGAGTTTGGACCAGTGTACATTCCCACCAGCAGTGTTAGAGTGTCCCCTTCTCTCCATATCCTCGCCAGCACTTGTTGCCCGTTTTATGGATGTGGGCCATTCTTACTGGTATAAGGTCGTATCTCCTTGTGGTTTTGATTTGCATTTCCCTGATTGCTAGTTGCATTAAAAGTCAGCATGGTTTTGTGGCTACAATATGCTTTCCAATAGTTTGGGAATAATCTCCCCCTCTTGGATAAATGTGTTACATTACTACCTCTCCCTTCTCTCTCAATCAGATGTCCAAGTGGCTGAGTTGTTTAAGAATCTCAACGATTTGTCCCAAATGCCCTCATTTGTGCAACTTCTCCAAATGAACTTTCCGGTATGTTGGGCTGGTTCCCTCCTGAGGAATCTTCTGAGGTTAACCACATCTTCACAGCTGAGAATCACTCACACTCTGGTCAGCGGTTGCCCCTTCCCTGGAACCTTCTCAGCCAAGCAAATGTGTCCGTAGTTGTTCCTTCCAAAGTGGCAACAAGTGCCAGAATTTGGAGGCAGGAGGGCTTGCTGCCGCTGGCTGTACAACCTTTAGCAGATCACTTTATCTTTTTGCATCTTACTTCTCTTGTCTATCTGATGAGAACAATGATCACACCATGTGAAGCTGTCACAGATCAGTACCGCCAAACACACATTTCCTCACACTGGCACATCCCTAAAACCAGTGTGTTCTTGTAGCCAAGGATGTGTCCTTAAACTATGGCCTAGTTTAAGATATTTGAAAACTCCCTTAAATAACCTGGATCTTACTCCATGGTGTCTTAGCCTGCCTGCAGTCTAGCATGATGATGAATGGTGAGGATGTCTAAGCACCGATTCAGCACAGAGTAAGAACTCAAAGACCAGTGCTTCACTTCCCTTTGCTGTTGTCAAGAGATTTCAAGCAAGCAAGCAATCAAGTCAATTAACTGGCATCTCAGCATGTGGGTCTCAGAATTTGGCAGCCTTGGCAGACCTCATCTGTCTCCTTGCTCTTGGAGCTTTTTCTGAGCATCACCGTGGTCCTGCCAGCCTCCTGACTCACAAGATTGGGGAATTGTAGGGGTGGGCTGTGCTTGCTGTGTTAGCCTCAGAGACCCTGGGGATAGCACGGTCTGAGTCACCCAGGACTCGCTGTCCAGAATCGGAGTTCAGAGTCCCGATTTTCAGAACAGGTCTGTGTTCAGCTCACCGTATGACCTGGGCTACGCTGTTCACATCCTGGAATCTCCCTTTCTTTGTTTATAACCTCTCAATTGCTAGGAATGTTGTGAAGTTTTGGCACCGAACCTCAGCCAGTAGGTGCTCAATTAACATGGATTTTCTGTTTTTTTCCAGAAGAAACACTTCCTAACCTCTTTGCTGAACTTTATAGTTAAATGTAAGTTTTCCTTTTCATTCTGTTCCTTTTCATTCTATTCCTTCCCTCCTTCTCAAAGGTGCTGACAGCAGGTGTCAAAACTAGAGGTCACAGAGAACCCCCCTAACGGGGAATTCATGCCTTGGTCCATGTTGAACACTGAAGCTGGGTTCCTGGACAGCCAGCAGTGACCCATGCTCCTCCAGTGGGGGTCCTGCCATAGCCCCCTTCACAGGGATCAGTATTTTAGGATTACCCATAGATAGAGTTAAGAGAAATTTCTGAAACAGTCCAGCCCCTGGTGATCCATGCTTCAGAGAAACTCCTGTTTCCTCACTCTTGAGGAATGCTGGGAAGATGGGGTGCCCCTCTCCATAGTGACCAGAGTTACAGCATGGTTCCTGAGATGGCCCTTCCCATGGCAACAGGAGGGATTACAGGTCATCCTGCTCCATCACGGGGCTTGTTGTAGAGAGAGCTCTGAGAAGCCAGTTTCAGAGTCCCTGGGATGGCCCGCTCTGGAGTTCTTGGTGCTTGAGTTGGGGTCTTGGCAGAGAGTTTTACTGTGGGATTCCTGGGATCACTCACGGCACAATGGTCCATCTCTTAGTGAAGCTGTTTCATTACATTCAGTGTTGTGGGACTCCCGGGATAGACCAGGGATAGTCCACTGGTAGGGAAGCTGTTGTAATGGGGTTCCTCAACTATTTGCCCATTGGGGTCAGTGACTGGGATGTCTTATAGTGCTGTGAAGGGCTGTGCCACCGAGTTTCTGGGCTAGCTCATGCCCTTGGTGCTAAGCAAGGTTATGCTGAGTCATATGGGTAAGTTCCCAGACTATTTCCATTTATGGCCATGAGCGAGCACATAAGGAGTCTACCATTCTATTGTAGAAAGGTTGCCAGTTGGGCCAAAGGATGCCTGAACCTTAGAGTAAGTTTTTCTTAACTCACTGTGCTTCCTTCCATTCTACCTCCCAAATTCCCTCCCGGTTCTCTGAGTTGGGGGGTGAAGGACAAAGGAGCTTGGGCAAAGCTCCAGGTTGCCATCGTAGCCTGCCTGGGTTTCCCAACCCCTCTCAGTTCTCCCTGAAGTTGCATCCCAGGCAAGAGGCAGAGGAGGAGATGGACTCCCTGCACAGGAAGGACAACCCCTAGCATCCCCAGGGAGCAAGGGAGGACTTGACACATTCATGTGCTCTCTTGATGCATCCTGAGGCACTTCCCATGATGAGGGTGATCCCCAGGGCTGGGCTTCCCGAGGCCTGACGTTCTGATCCCCACTCAGCCACTGACTCTCGAGTAGCCTTACACCAGTCTCATCTCTCTGGGCGTCTCTTTGCCCATAAAACATGCACAGTCTCTAAAAACCTCCCCTTTAATGACAAGTGTTGGGGCAGTGGAAGGGGTCAGGGCCCCTCTGGCCTAAGGAAAACCATGACCACATCAGGCCTTCCTCATGGGGCCTTCTCTTAACGTCTCTCTTTGCTATCAGTTGCAGGAAAGAAGTTTTTCTAGGATCAACACAGGAGCCCTGCCAGGACTATGGTAAGGATGATTAGCTCTTGGGGAGTGGGCTTGCCGCCGTATCTCATTGGACCTTGGTTTGCCCACCAGGGACATCCCACAGCCCAATGGCAAATAGCCCCTTCCTCTGAGTGGGGGCTTGGATATACCGGCACCTGGGAGGTGTGTCCCTCTGGGGAGAACATGTGAGCATGGGCTGGTGAAGGGGGAAATCCTGACTTCCCACTGCAGTAACTCAGAAGGTTAGACTCTTGGCCTCAGCGACCCTGAGACTCCAGAAGTTCCCCTCTCTGGGCATGAGCAGGTACTTTGACCTGCCAGTTCCACATAATGAGGCCTTGTGCTCCGTCTTTGCACAATGTGGTTGTGTTTCAGTAAGTAGTGGCCCTGTGGTGGCTCTTTGGTGTGACAGTGATGGGAGTCAGGTAGATGTGAGTTCAAATCCTGACTTCCCACTGATTATCTGAACCTCTGCTTTTCTGCAAAAGGGGGGGAGGTGAGAAGAGCACTCATCGTAGGGGGTAATTTAGAGAAAAAGCATGAAGAAAGCTGAGGTGCAGAGTCTGGGACAGTGTAGCAAACTACCACTACAGGTGGGTGGCCGAGCAACACTGTGGAGGGGAAGCCTCAGATGTTGTGAGTATCCACAATCAAACCTGCTTGACCCCTATTCCCCAATAGTAGGGGCTGGAAACTGATGAGCTTCGGTTCCCTGCCCCCTTTTTCTCCTCTGGGTCATAAGGAAGCAGTATAAGAATGTTCCAGGCACCAGCAAGCTTCTGAGAAGGGTGGACAAGAGTAGCCGGACTGAGGTGCAGATCCCAGACTACACCACAAGGTGGAGCAATAACCTTACTAATTTGTGTTTCTTTTTAAATCAATTAATTTTATTTTATTTTACATTTTTGTCTACCCCAGGGATCTCCCACCACCTTACCACCGGTGAACCATCATCTTAATCTTTTGTGTCCATCCCATACCAAATTTCCTCCCTTCCCCTCTATTTGCGTTTCTTACCACCACTGCATTGCCCCCCAACCACCCCCCCCCGAATTTTCTGATTTTTGTAAAAGTAGCATTTGTTTGGTGCCAGGCACTGTGGTGAGCCCTTGCCTCTCATGGGCTCATCTAGTTCTCAAAGCGATGCTCATCAGTATCATTAGCACCATTTTAAGGATGGGGAGAATAAAGAGAAGCGTACGAAGGGACAGGACAGGTGGCCTGGGAATCAGCACCTGTGGGCTTAAATCTTGTCCTCGAATCTGCTCGGAGATTTGGACTCTCTGTGTCTCAGAGAGAAAGATGGAAAATGGCGCCGACCATCCATAGCATGGCAGCTGAGGAGACCCGAGCTCTTTATCTATTATAGTTCTCTGTCCGCCATGTTCTGTGCACCTGACTTGGCTCACGGTGCGTGACCCTCAGCACTGCCCTGGGGAGTGACTGTCAGTCCTGTTACTCCCCAGAGGAGAAAACTGGGGTGTAGCAAGGTCAGCTGACTGACCCATCCCCACCGGCCAGAGGGGCCAGAGTTGCTGCTCACTCAGGTCTCAGGCAGGCAGCAGGAGGACTCCAGGACCTTCCCAAGGAGCACTGCCCCAGGTTCTGGCCCAGCCCACACCTGCCCTGCCATGTCCTTGTTGAGTCCCATGCTGCTCTGGCCTCAGCTTTCTGGCCTCACTGTTCCTACAAGGAAGTGGGGGTGCACAAGCCTGACCCTCACCACCCTTGGGTTCTGACTCTGTCCTGGGGGGACAGCCACGGTCACGGATATGGGTGCCCAGGATATGGGCCAAGACTCCATATACTGGAGGTGCCAGGACTGAGGCTTGGGGGAGGGGGGTACACGTGGGGGAAAGGCCCAGGTGCCCAGGAGTTCCCCTGAACCCTGCATGAAGCAACCCCAGAGTTCAGCCCTCTCTGGTTTCTCACACCCCTGGGCCTGTGGCTTGAAGACACCTGGCTGTGCGGTTCCCGGATGTTCCCTCTTGGTGATACAGCCAACGCATTTCATTTTCTCCACCGTCTCTTGCCAGCACGGTCTTTGTGCATTCACAGAAGTTCCCTCTCAGCCCCGTGAGAGTCCTGTGGAACCAGATGGGAGGACAACAAAGGGAGAGAAGAGGGAAATGGAGTGGCCCTGGGGGTTCTTCCCAACAGCCTCTCGGCACCCACAGCACCTAGTGTTCTGGGACCAGCCTTAAGTGATCCTGGCCAGGCCTCCAGTTGCCAAAGGATCTTGGCAGGAGCCCAGGGGACATCCCACCATGATGTATGTCCCCTTCAGGCAACAAATACATAGAGCTAACATTTGATGTGGGTCTGATTTGTGCAAATAGGAGATAGTGTCCTGAGACAGGCATGGCGTTTCACACATTGAGAAAGTTGATTTTTCCCATTGCTCAGCCTGCAAGCTCCCTTTCCTAGGAAGAGCCAAGCTCCTCCCTTGACATCACACTCCTCTGCTCCTTCCTCCCTTCTTCTCCTCTGCACAGCCAGGTTCCCCAGGGCTGTGCTTCTGGGCCTTGAAGAGGGGCAAGAATCCCTGGGCTTGTGTAGAAAAGCAGGTTCTTACATGGTAGGTGGACCTGAGATTCTGTATTTCCAATAAGCTCCCTGGAGAGGTTGATGACTCTGGCACATAGCTCACCCTCTGAGAGGGGCACTGGCGTGTACACAGGCCACCCCTTCACCCACTGTCTTCTATTAGTTACCCCACCACCCCAGCCTTCACCAGGCCCTCAAAGGTCCCTGACAGATTCATCTTACTTGGCCACAGCAGTTATCACTTCCTCCTCCTCAAAAACAGTTCTTGATCCTGCCTTGGTGGTCCTCCCTCGGCAGTCCTCGCTCGGTGGTCCTTAAGCCCCTCTGATCACTGCACCTCCATCTTCTCTGTAGATGCAATGCTTTCATACTGGCCAGTCAGTGTGATCCCTTCACCCTGCCCGCTGATTGGGTCAAAGCTCAGCTTGGAGCCCCAGTCTAGCCAATAGGGAGTGGCCTTGACTTCTGAAGTGATATTAGCAATCTCTTTCTCCTTTGGTTTAAAGAGTGGGGTCTGGAGCTGCTTTGTGACCATCTCTGCCACCTCTTGGGGGAGGGGGAACCAATTTGGGGATGTAGCCAATAGGAACAAAGTAGAGCAAAATTATGGCAATAAGCAGAGTTCCAGTAGTTTCTGTTAAGATTCAGCCATGCCTGAAGGCCATGACTGATGAGCCAAGATCACCTTTACATGCTAAGTCAGTCAAGGTGTGGTTTCCATTAAAAACGACTTAAGTAAGCTTGACAGGTGCCATTAGCAAAGACATTTCAGCTCATTCTGTGTAAGGAATAGTGGAAAAATTAGAGGAATCTCAGATCTCTGTCTTCATGTGAGTGCGCATGTGTGTGTATGTGTATGTGTGCTCATGTGCAAGGAAGAGTCCTATTCAAAACCAACAGGGGGAATGTGAGAAGGGCAAGTTGGGTGGGTCCGTGAGGCTTCGCCTAACAGGGGCCTGATGGAGGGGAGATTTGCAGGAGGATGGCATCCTCAGCCCTGGCTCCGGGCCCTGGGAGAGTTGGTACAAAGCAGGACTGGGAGGCCAGGGAAGAGGCTCTGATCCAGAAAGGAGGGAAAATCTGAGTATGATGGCGAGGAGAGACCACGTAAGACATGGGTTTACGGAGGAAAGGCAGTTCCCTGCTCGCCTCTGCTCTTCCTTGCCCCCTTTAAACTGAGTGTCTCTCTCACAGTCTTCTAGAACTCTGCATTTTCCTTTTAATAATACACCCAGTTCCTCCTAGAGAGGACCAACACCTATTTTAGAAAAGAGGTTCACAGAACTAACTTGTCTTACAGTCTGTAAGAAATAGGGTCAGGATAGAGACTCTTCCCTGTCCCCCCCCCCCCCTTAACTCTTCCCTTCAACATGGCACTGCTGGTTACCTTTATTGAACACTTAGTATGTGCCAGGCCTTGGATTAACTTCTGCCAGGCTTAAATCTCATCTGATCCTCACACCAAAGTCAGCAAGGATGGTAATGTTGATCATGATCTCTACCTTACAAAGAATGGAGGCTCAGAGAGGTATAGTAACTTGTCCCAGGTCACACAGCTAGAAAACTGTAGGGTTAGGACTCTTGCTTATTATCAGAAGCCCTTGTGAAACAAACACACTCAGAGCTATCCCAAGTTTGGGGGTCCTGCCAACATTGGTTCCCTGTATTATGTTTCCACCTACTTCATATTGTCCTGTCACTTCCTATTTCAAGTCCCAAAGTGTTCAGTCCAGTTCAGAGTTTATGCAGGACCCTAACCAGGGCAGCCTTATGCCAGGGACTGCAGTCAGGCAGTGAGAGGGCACATTTGCATGGGGTTTCCAATGGCGAGAACTTAAAGAAGACTACCTGTCGGGAGCCATCACAGACCAGATTGGGCTCATGCTGTATAACGAGAAACACCTCATTTCACTACCTTATCTGTCCCCCCCAAACTGGAGCTAAGACAGACATAAATACCTCTAAATGGTGATAAGCGTTGCCATCCCTCCAATGTTTACCTAAAAAAAATTCTTAAAAAGAAACAATCATTTTGTGAGTGATCCCCCCTAATTACCTCACAAAAACTGGTAAAGTTAGCCAATAACAAGTTTTATTACACCTTCACCATTTTGCCTCCTTTTAAAATTCATCATCAATTGTGCTCTGTTCTTTATAAATACCCCTTTCTTTGCTTAATAAAAGGTTGCCTGGTTCATTAACTCCAGCCCATTAGCTGCCATAGCTAAGCCATCTCTCTCATCCATCCTTTCTTTGTACCCTGTGTTCAGCTCTCAACAACTACCTGCTTTGGGAACAGTAATGGTCAGTGTGTGTGCTTGCCTCCAACTATTGCTGGTGGGGGTCTAAGGGAAGGTGCCCCGAGCTTATCATGGGGTGGGGGGCCAGAATAGAGCCCCATGAATATGTCATTAATGGATGGATGATAGGATAGGTGGATGCATGGATAGACAGACAGGTAGATGGACAGACAGATGGACGGACAGAAAGATGGCAGGATGAATATGAATCTGGATTGGTCTTCCTAAATTCTGGGCCTCATCCCCTAAATTCATTTAGTTAGTATTTTAGCCATCTAATCAGCTGGCCATTCAGCTGCAGTCAGTTCGTCTATTAGCTTTAATCCACCACAAGCCAGGCCCTTGCTAGCTGCCAGGAGACAAAGGTGTCAGTGCTATGATCCTTGACTTAAGAAACTCCAACCTAACAGAAGGGGCTGACACATGTTCTTCACCCAGCAAACTCCCATGCGGTGCCTGCTCTGACCCCCTCTGCCTGAGCGGTGATGGGAAATAGGCGGCTAGAGAGCTTCCTGGACTGGGAGGACTCACACAGCCACTGTGGGAGACTGGGACCCACTGCCTGGGCTCAAAACCCAGCTCAGCCATTTATTAGGTATATGAGCATCTCTGACTCTCAACTTAGCTGTAAAATGGGGACACAACAGTTCCTGCCTCTGGTTACTTGGAGAGCACAGCACGAGATCTTGCTTTCCTAGCATGTGTGAGCTGATCACAGTGGCCCCTCCAGCTACTGCCCTGGAGGGTGGCTCATCTCTGGAACAGGGAACCAGAACCATTCATCCTTGATGCCACCCTGGACTGGGCACTCAGGTGCCCAATAACCCATTATCAGGGGAAGAGTGGTCCCAACACAAAACAACTTCTACTTATTAAATGTTGGAACAGGTGAGTGAATGAATGAATAAATAAATAGGTGGGTGAATGGGGGGGGGTCCAGATCACTTTGGCAGGGAGGTTCTAGAAGATGCCACAGGATCAAGAGAGACAAGAGGTCCAATTCCAGCAGGTGGGTTAAGACCAGGAGGGACCCAGCCTTTGCTCACGTCCAGGAGCTGCTGACCTCACTCTTTTGCCAGTTCATTTCTTGCTTATTCAGACAGTCAGTGCCAGTTGGCCAGGGCAGGTGTGCTGGGACCTCAGAGGTGACGTGGCTCCCACCCTCAGGGTTCTGGGGTGGGGGGGCTGTCCGGACACGGCTGACCTCCCTCTCCTGCTCCCTTCCTTCTTCCCTCTCTCCTTCCCTTCCTGCCCTCCTCCTCACCACCTGCCCCTCTTTCCCTATCCCCTCTCTCCTCCCCCAACAAATACCATCTCATTCCTACTCCAGACTAGACCCTATCAGCTCCAGGGACCCAAGGTGAAAAGAAACAAGGTGTCCAGATTCCAGGAGACTCCAGGGGGAGCAGACCTGCTGGAAACCCCTCCCAGCTGGGTGCTACATCTCCCCTGGGAGATCTGGCAGGTGCTTAGGAACCATTTCATAGAACAGGAGGAAGAAGACCCCACCCTGGGAGAAGGGGGGGCGAGATCCCCTGTTCATCGGTCATTGCGTGGGATGCAGTCTATTTCCTAGCACCTGGCATCCAGGGGAGCATCCAGTGGGTGTGCCAGAGGCAGAGCTTAGGGAAATGTTTACAAGATGGAAACACCTTCTGTGTCACTTCCCACAGCAGAACACTACCAAAAATTGCTGAAAGTTAAATTTAAGACTTCAGACTAGAATATGATGGCAGCTGTGTTGATTGCTGTACTCAGCATCATGAAATGACATTGTACTTGACAACAGAAGTTACCTGGATCTTGCTTATTTACTAAGAATTCTTAGGAGGCAATTCAAGGGCAAGCAACTGGGGCCTGGTGTACCCTGCGTGAATTACTTGCCCTGACTGATTTCAAAAGCAAAGTGACACTATTTTCAGTGCAGCTGCATCTGAAGCCGCTGCATCTGAAGGGTGTGAGGTGCACGTGTATATATCCATGTTTGTCACTGGTGGGAAGGGGTGCAGAGGGGAGCCTGTAGGCAGAGAGAGCCTGGGAACCCTGAGCCCCAGCCCAGCCCTGCCCCCATCCCTGAGCTTCTTCAATGCAAAGTTCACCGTCATGAGTCTCAGGTCTCGCTAGGCCTGATGACCTTCAAGGGCCTGTCTCCCCAGGGAGCTGGGCTGTGTTTGGAAAAAGATACCAGCTTGGAGATTAAGAGCCCGGTCAGTGGGACCAGGAAACTGCCATGGTGGGGATTAGCAGTCACGCTGGGGTAGGATGTCCCAGGCCTGGACCAGCTAATCCTTAATGCCTCGCTGAAGATTTTCAATGAGAAATTCATCTCACGACCCTCATGGCGGAAGGCTTTGTCCCTGAAAGACAAACACCTTTCTTGCAAGGGGACCGCACCTATCTGGAGAGGGATGAGGAGGTGGAACTCGAGGCCTAGCTGTCTCTCTCTCTTTCCGGAAGAGCTCAGAGTAGCTGGCCTCTGAGGGTACCAGCCTTGCCACCCGCCAGGCAGGAGCCTTAGTGTATTCCCTTGCTCTTGATCTGGGAGGTTTGGAGAGGGTCTTTTGAGCTGGAGGGGGACTGACATGCAGGTACCCTCTCCTCTTTCTCGAGAGGCACTGCACAGGCATTAACACCCCAAGCAGAGAAACCAATGACTCAGAGACACAGGATACTCCAGGCTGCCTTGCCAGCCCAGCCATGCTCTTAGGCACTACATGGCCCTGGGGGCACCAGGAAGAGAAGGAGGGCTGGGAGGTGATGCAGCTCACCTGCCTGGTGTCTGGGGAGAGGCAGAGCAGCAGGGGTGTGGAAACAGGGCTCTGATGGCCCTTGAGGATGGTCGCCTGTGAACCAGGTCCCTGGTCCGCATATATGATCAATGCCCAGTGCCCAGGAGGGGACAGCCACTACTACCAGGTGCTGCTCTGGTGCCGAGGTTCCAACAGGACACAAAACAGACCCAGTTCCTGACTCTGCAGCCCCCACCCAAGCAGGGGAGCAAGGACAGCAAGTCTTAGGAACTGCAGCAGGGTACAGGCTAACCTGTGCACTCCTCAGGTCCTGTGAGGTGCCTCCACTGTGCCCACCTTACAGGCAGGTCAGCTGACACTCTGTAAGGGAAAGGCCACAGGCCTAGTAAGTGGCCCAACCAGGATTCTGCCTGCTTTTATGAACTGCAAACACTGTCCCTGTCACCCTCCCAGTTCCTCTGGGCTCCTGAAGGCTGTCCCACTTGTTGCAGTAATAACGATGATTGCAATTCATCATGGGGACTTTCTCTAGCAAGGACTGAGCTGGCTCTCTGCTGACATCAAGTCCTGGCAGACAAAAGCCCTCCTGGTAGAAGCCAGGGGAGATCATTCTGATTCTCGTTTTATGGTTAAAAACAAAACAAATAAACAAGCCAGAGGCTCAGAGAGGTTAGGGCACTCGCCTGCAGTCACCAAGCTAACAAAGGGAACAAGCCCACAGAGAGCAGGAATAGCCTGCTTTTATAAGTAAAAAGCACAGATTAAAAAAAATTCTATAAGTAATCAGCAATAAATAAAATAGCACTTCTGCAGACTAGGCATAAATCCTTCCTGAGTGTTTGGTGTGTGCTAGTTCCTGGGGATGAGGCCTGTGGTCCTCACCCTCCTGGCCTCAAAGAAGGGGTGATAGTCACCATGGCTGAGGAGCAGGAAGATGCCTGTCCCCAAAAGAGACTAGGGCACCCCACCAAGGAGCCCTAGACTCTCTACCTGGTCTTAGAGCCCCCAGGGGCCAACAGTCCAGGAAGCCAAGATATCATGAGATGATAATCACCTGCTTGGGACACACAGCAGGAGGGCAGAGCCAGACTGGAGCTCTGCCCAACCCCTGGCACAGGCAGGTCCCAGAGTCCCACTGTCCATGAATGTGTGTCACCAATGTGCCCATCGCCCAGCTGGAGGGGCATCTAGAGACCACCAGGCTCTGGAGCCCATGGCTCTCCACCATCCCCTCCCAAACTGTACCAGCATCACTAGTCACCCCCACCTTCCAGGCCTAGGGGCTTCCTTGTCCTGTCTCTATAATCAGTCAGTTACCCAGGATACTGTAATTCTCAGACATTATTAGTCTGGTCCAGGAGGAGAAATTGAGGTTCGGAGAGGAAACACAGCTGCCAAGGGTCATTCATCAGCGCTAACAGCCAGCATTGGTGGATGTGTGAATTGGTGGGGACCTAAGCTTGCCACCAGGATTTCTCCACACACAAAGTAAGCAGCACGGCTGCCAATAAGCAAGCAGTCATCATGCTAGACACACTGTAACTTTGTCTTCTCAACAACCCTGTGGGCCAGGGCTATGTCGAGAGGGGAACTCCGAGGTAGGGAAGGAAGGAAGTGACCGGGACCAGCAATAATTACCACCACCACCACCTTCTACCATATGATGAGGGGGCTAATTCCGTTGCCCGTGTCAACCCAACACATCCTTATGAGTGGCCTGGAGGTAACTCCTGTTGTTGGTTCCATCTTGCAGATAAGGAACCCGAGGGCCAGTCAGATCAAGGCCTTTGTCTAGGCCACACTGCCAGCAATGTGCAGGGAGAGAGGATTTAGGTCCTGGCCAGTCCGACTCCAGAGCCAGACATTGACCAGCACCTCCAGAGCCCTCTGGGTAGCCTTTGATTTCCAGATGTCACTGGAATCCAGATACAGGGGCACTTACTCCATTTTACAGATATGGTAACTGAGGCCCATGGATAATGCCAGGTCAGAGGCTATTACGTCATATTCAGTCCCTGGGCTATATGCCTGAACAGGAAAACGCTATGAGATTTCAGCATAGCCCTCAGTTCTGCACCCCAAAATGGAAGAAAATGGAGCACAGATATTTGTGAAACTGGGAAGGGGGGTGTGGTGACTGGTTCAAAGTAACTCAGCCAGGTTCTACTGGACTGGTTTCTCCAGGTCCCAGTCCAGGTTCCCCTCACCACCATTCTGGTCTCTGATGGTGGAGCTGTTATTCTGGTGGACAAGTTGCCCAGGTCCTATGGAGCTTCAGGTCTGGGAACAGAGGACACAGACAAGGATGCCCCCGAGCTCTCTATCAGAGTACCCCAGCCTCATGCCAAGCGGGCACCCACCTCAACTTCCTGGGCTCTGTTCCAAGTGCTGTGACACCAGGTGTTACAACCAACTCAAACAGCAGAGACCAAGGGATAAACAGGATATTCCAGTTGAGGACTTGCCTTCCTTGCCAGCTGACTGCGTGAGGCAGGTGGAAAGTCTTTTCCTGGGAACCCAAAGGTCCAGTATCTGTGAGCCCTGGGCTAACCACATTTTCTTTCTGAACTTTACTTTCCTCAGCTGGAAAATGAGGCCATCAAAACTTCCTCACAAGGAGATTGTTACTGAGGAGTAAGGATGAAACTATAATTTGATCACCAAGCCCAGAGTACCTGCAGTACCACTGGGTGTGGTAACAGAGGCAGAGACTTGCAGCTCGCTGCTGCCCCCCGGGTGGCCGAGAACTGAAACAGCCGGTCTCATCACCAGCTGGAACCTGATTTCACAGCCCAGGGCAGCTTCCTCCTGCATGGGTTGCCAGGACATTGAGCAAGTCCTCCTCCCCTTCTGAGCCTCATGCTCCTCATCTGAGAAAGAGGGATAGTAACACTGTAGAAAGACTGCTAATGAATGACACAGGAGAAAGTTTTAGTCACATGTGTCTGGTTCATGCTGTTTGTGTGTATGTGGACCCGCACATAAAATACATTTATGTTTGTATGTCCTTTTTCTCAAGAGGAGTCCCACACACACTGTTGGGAGTAGTTTGCAAAGGGCCTCAAGAGTTAGGGGGCCTGGATTCTCTCCACTTGGGTAGATATAACTTGGTATATACCAAGCTTGGGGGTCCCTTAACTGATTTTTGCATAAAGGGTCTCTTTAAGATGTGGCTGGCCCAGAGAGGCTTCAGAGGATCAAGAGCCCCTGACAACACAGCTCCTTAGAAAGCAAGACTACCCAAAGGACACCTAAACACTAACTCAAAAGGACACCTGTACTTCTATGTTTATTGCAACTTTGCTTGCAATAGCCAGGATATGGAAACAGCCTAAACCACAAAACAGATAAGGGATCAAATAGTTGTGGTCTGTACACCATGGAATACTATCCAGCAATCAAAAAGGACAAACGTCATTTGCGGTAACATGATTGGCCCCAGAAGGAACCATGCTAGAGAGGGCAAGAGGCAGGAATCCACAGGGGACCAGCTGCCTGTGAGGCAGCCGGATTCAGGTAGAAAAAACATCTGAGGGGAAGGATCACAAAGATGTGCAACAACGGTCTTCGAACAGCAGACCAAGGAAGTCTAGAATCTCCCTCACTGCTGTGTCAAGTAAATAGGGTGTGAGAAATCAGGTCCAGTTTCTGAGCATCTCAAGGTGATGGGGAGCTCACCACCTTCCCAGCAAGTGGCTCCCTTTACTGGTTACTCCAGAGAGAGGAGCATTCTAGAGACAAGTCAGGTCTTAGGGATTTTCCAGGTAATAACCCAAAGCATAGTGGTAATGACTTGTTGAAGGCCAAGAACAGGTGGAAATCACCCAACTGCAATGGATTTTGGTGAAGAGAGCCAGCAAGCTGAGGCTGGGGACAACTGGGGAATCCACCTCAGGGGCAGTCGGCATGGACGAGGAGGTGACGTCTGGAGTAGACAGTTGGAGAAGTAAGCTCTGGGCAAAGAGAATGACCCATGCAAAGACCCAGGGCAGGAAGAGGTTGACAACTTTCTGGAGCAGAAGGAAGACTAGTAGGGGCAAGAGAGAGAGACGTAGAGGTGCGTTTGGAGAGGCTGTGAGTAGATGACACAGTCCCCAGGAGCCGTGTGGGGCCTTTGGGTTCAAGATGCTCTGTTGAGAGAACTGATGGGGACGAGTGTGCAGGACCTGACCTGAGGCCAGACGTGCATGTCTCCAGACACTGGCTGGGCACCATCAGAGTAGCCACCTAGCCTTTCCGGTTAAGTGTTACCCATTCTTACCCATGTATACGGGGGTAATGTGGAGGCAGATTTTGTTCACTCCCAGGAGGAACTATCATCTAGTTAGTTTGGAATGGCAGATCTGGGGGGTAGGTAGTGAGCTCCCTATCATTGGTAGTGTCGACACAGAGACCAGGTCCCCCAGAGAGATGTAGAGAGCACACAGACACTGGGAGGGTGGTGGGGGGAACAGGATGTCTCAGTTGCTGACCCTGACTCTCTGTGGGCCACAGTCCTTGCCCTATCTTTTTCCTGGTCTTACTGGTTGACTTTAAGCTGGTTGCTTCTCCTCCCTGAGCCTCCATTTCCAAAGGATGAGAGAATTTGGCGGGCTCATCAGCACCATGGAGCCTTCTCCAACACATTCCCCTATTTGTCACTTCAGTCTTTACTGCAGCCCCCTCCCACCCACCATGGCCAGCATTGGTCTTGGCAGCATTGGCTCCATGAAATCCTTGTCTCAACCCTGGCACAAAGGCCTCGCATGTGCATCGATCCCAATCCAAGCATCCTGGGTAACCTTTCAGTTGGAAATCTCTCTGCTCATCCTGAACAGGAGTTATTTTCTTTGGAGCCTCCTTGTTTGGCCCTCGAATCAGTACTAGCTTCCAAGGCCCCCTCCTCTGGTCCCATCACCATTATAAAAGGGCCACCAGGTGCTAGGAGAATCCCAGGAGACCGTGCAGTAGAGCAAGGATTTCTCAGCATCCTCCTCCAAACCTGTGAGTGGTGAGCTGCCCCACCCCCTCTGATGACACCCTGCATAAGGCTTTGGGGGCAAGGGGCAGGGGGAGGGGACCTCCTGGATTAGTTAATATTTTTAATACAGTAAGTAAAGACAGATATTATTAGAAGGGCCAGTGAGTTAATTGAGATCATGACTTGGGGTCCATTATTTATTCACACATTCATCAGCAAATATTCATTTGTTGTACTGCGCTAGGTACAGGTTTCTACTGTGCCTGGGGATGCAACAGTGATATTATTCCCAGCTCTGCCTCTCAGGAGACACAACCTGCAAGGAAAGGCAGACAAGTCATCACTAATTGTACCTAGTTCTCTGATCAGAGAGCAAAGGCAGAAAGATTGGGAGATGGGGCACCCCTAACTTAGACTCTGGGGAGGGAGCTAGAGTAAGATTCACAGAGAACTTGATGTCCTACTGAAACTTCAGTAGGAAGTAAGTTTGGTAAATTTTATTTAGGGAAATCAACAGAGAAGTGATGCTTCAAACAGTGAAACCAGTATATGCAAAGAACCTTTGCGTCAAGAGCGTACACTTGGAAACACATGTGACTGAGTCACAACTCCTTTACTCACTAGCTATGTGTTCTGGACAAGTTGTTCTACTTTCTAACCAAGGCTACCCACCTGCAGACAGGGAATAGCCACCTCTCTTAAAGGAATGCTATGTTATGAGTGTAGGGGTGATAGAGGTTCAGCGAAGTTCCTCTTCCCTCTGGCGATGCTCACTCCTCTCCCTCTGTGACTCTACAGGTGTCTGGACGAGATGTTTCAACTTTGGAAATTTGTTCTCTTGTGTGGCCTGCTCAGCGGGGCCTCAGCGTCTCCCCTTGCTGCTCTGATCCAGGATGAGACTAATATTGCGAAAACGGTGAACACTGTTCTTGATGGAGAATATGAAGTGGTTGAGAATGTGCTTGGCAGTAAGTCAGTAGTTCTGATGATGGTTGGTTCTTAGGAGTTGCTTCCCAGATACTCGGCTGTGTTGCAGACATCGTCACCAAGCCCTATGCTTTACTGGTGGTTATGGGTGGTTTTAATTCCTGGCTTATTGGCTTATTAATTTTTCTAGAAATTAGGACTGTTTAATACACAAATATCCCTTCATGCGTTATATCATAGTAAACTTTTCCCAATATAGACATCGGATAAAAGACTAAATGTGAGATTTCAAAAACTATGCACATTTGTTAGAGTAAAAACAAAGCAATCTTCTGTGTTAATATTTTCTCCGGCAGTCTGTGAGTGCCTCTGGACAGCACTGCATGGGCCACTTGAATGATCTGCCATCTTATAGGTCAAAGATTGTTACGTATTTCACTGTATTGCTGTAGTGAAATTTTGTCTTTTTTCATATTTTATTGACTACACATTTTAACAGAAATCTTTTGTTATAGTCTTTGCATATTCTTCTGTTGAATTGGTCAAGTTACTTGTTGATTTGTATTAACTTATTGACCATAGGGAAAATTATCTTGCTTAAGAAGTTTGAAGCTACCTACCTTTATACTTAATCATATCTCTTTTCTTCATCTGATTTCTTAAAGGATGTTAACTTTCTTTTCATTTTTTTTGGGAGCATTAACAGGAGGCTAACAAATATTCCTTATAAAAACAAGTAGCTTCTGTCAATGTCTCCCTTTCAAACATTGTTAGGATTGAAGCAATTTTCAGAACTACAGAAGGGACCACTAATTTCACTGCTGAGAAATCTGTCCTCAGAAAGAGAGGTGTTTGGGTCTAAGAAACCTATGATGAGATAGAGCCTTAAGCTTGAGTTGTCATTCTACATCTGCACCATTGTAACCATGTAGATACTGTTCTTTGCATAGTCAAGTTGCAATGATATGATTATATATTTTTTCTTGTACTATTCTGTTGTCTTATTATTTGTTATTAAATAACTTTCTGTACATAAACCCTTCATTCTTTTCATATGTATCTTTCTGTATCTGTCAAGCCATTTACTCAAGTTCCTTTTTTCTCTGGAAAACTCCCTCTAGGACACTATATGAATATGAGTTACTGTTCTCAGAGCCTGTTGCAGAGTTGTCACTTTCACAAGTTGGAGTCTTATATTTTTCCTTGATTCTAGATCTTTCTATTTGTTAGCTCATTCCCTCAATTCCTTTGACCTAGTTTTCAAACTTGGGTTCATGTCATTTGGAGCAATAGCCCTTCAGTCATTACCAGAAGTTGGTGTGCAATCAGGACCAGTTGCCTGGTCAGTGGATTGCCTTGTTGATGAGTAGTGAGTTTATATTCATATGAAGACAGCATGGAATAAGCAAGGGTCCAGAGCTGTGACCTTCAAAACTCATCTTAACACTTTGGCCCTTTATTTCCTCATCTGAAAACATAGGTAATGACATTATCTACCTCACTAAGTTATGGGATATATATAAAATGATATCAGCAAGTAGGCTTATCAGTGTCACATACCTGGTAACTGGTCCCAAAATGTCACATAGACCTGATTGCCCATTGTTTTTTCAGCTGCCCAACAGACAGTGAGGAGTGAACTGAAGGTAATCCAGGATTCTGAAGTTTTGGAAGTGACCAAGGTGATCGTTGAGAAAGCTGGGGAATCCGTGGACAGTGCCAGTTCTAATCTGTTCCCAGCTGCTGCCAAAGCTTTGGGGTGAGTTGGTGTGTCCTGGTAGTTGTCTCTGATGCTGGGAGTGGGGATACATATCTTTGGGGAAGTAAGTTTAAGATTAAAAAGAGAAATTTGGGAACCTTGTGTCTCCCCACGAGATAAGACTGTCTTAGACTAAGTTCACGAGAACCTGAGTGAATCAGATTCACGGCCATATCCCAACTTCCTGGGAATCTGCTGGGTTCAGGCTTCCACACTTGTTATTTTAGAATCAGAGGAAAGGTTCTCTTCACTCTCATTTCTACCTGTTTGGTGGTACTTGAATTTTCTTTTCCAAGGAATAAGATTTTTTTTCTCGAAATATAGCTGAGGATCAAAATCTGATCCCAACCCTGACCCTCACCCCAAATATCTGAAACCCTCTCCCTTAAGAGAAAGGAAACTGGAATTTACACCACACAATTGGTGCCACATATGGAATTTGGGGCTGAACAGTATGGGCTCTGACTGACTGAATTCTACTCTTCCTTGGAATATCAGGGAGGGAAGGAGGGAGGGATTCATATCTGGCTGAGTCTCAGAACGTGCTACCATACTGGCTACCATGAGTACCAGAGAAGGCAAGGTCGGTGTGACCCTATGTCCAACATGATGCTGACATAGAAAAGCACTAAGCAAACGAACTGTGACAAGGGGGAATTGTGGTTTTTGTGCAGAATGAAACTTGGACAACTCAAACTCCTGGATGTCAACATTGAACTGAATCCCGAAGGCGAAGGCATAAACATGAAGTTCCCCATCAAGACTGACGTCTCTCTGGCCCTGTGAGTATGGTTAGCCTTGGCGCTCGGGAAAAGACTAACATGCATGTCCAGTGTATCACCTTGTCGGGGCCAGGCTATTCTCCACTCTGCTCAAGGGCCTGGGGCCTCAGCCTCCCAATCCAAAAAGAAGGGACTTTCTGCCTATAAAAACATAATCTTTAAAATGTCCTAGTGAACCTCAGACAAAACCAAGCCTGTTTTAAGAGAAATCCTCCATGAAATATATTTCTGAAATCACAGCCCTTACCAAATTGTAAAATTTGAAATTATGAAAACGTGCACATTTATTTGGCAAAATTTCTTCCAGTTTTATTTTGTCTCTTGAGAATCTCTTTTTATAGGGATAAATGTATGTAGTAGTGTACAGAATATAGTTGTGGGTGTGCATTAAAAGTTCTCAGAGTTTTTAAATTATTTTAACAGAGATATATAGAAGAACAAACATCGGTGGGAAAATCTCCATAATCAGTATACTATGATACCATCAATCATTAGTTACAAGATCTTGGTGGTTCCTTAACTCTCTACACTAATGTTTTTTCATACAAATATATAGCAAATTATAGTACTTACTCCCAGTGATATTGTGATAAATGGATGAATCCAGATAAGATGCTCATTTAAAGTGCCTCACACATAATTTGTCCTCAACAAGTGCTAACTAGTATTATTATTTTAGTTACTAATGTGATACTACATAAAAATTCTATATGAATTAGGCCTACATGCAAAGGAGAGCTACCCTGATGTGAATTTGCCAGTTCCATTTAGAAGTGGACAATGCTGGTACACTTGCTTTGGAAAAGATTCTCACAGGTGGAGGGGTGAGTGGACAGCACAGGTATCTCTAGATTTCTGGTCACTGTGACTCTGACCCCTTTCAGGCCTCTCATTGGCAAGCTGGTCAACTTGAAGGTTGGTTTGGATCTGATGCTTCCTGTTAGAATTGAAACTGATTCTGAGACTGGTGCTCTCAAGCTGGTCAAGGGAAAATGCATCACCGACCCACTCAGCCTCCAAATCACCTTGCTGAACAGGTAAAGCCCATCCGTCAGAGAGCTGGGGTCCCAGAGGAGTGGGGGGCTTCATTCTAGCCCCCATCCAACACCCAGGAGGTGGTACCATTTGGTTAAAAGGAGATCAGGCTCCGGAGTAGGCAGGTCTGTATGTCTATATCGTTCATACTCGGAGTCAACTCAATTTAGTTGAGGATCTGCTATGACCTGGATACTGGAAAATCTCTTGGTGGCTTCTGACAGTGACCCAATTCTACTGAAGCTTATTCTGCCTTGAGGGAGGAGCTAAAGGCAGACAGGCATCCATAGTAAAGTACCCTCAAGGAAAACAGCAGATGTTCCCAGCCTGGGCAGAACAGGCAGCATGGGGTTCTAGGACCCAAACCCTTACCTTCAGGGAGGTTGTCCAGAGAAGGGTTAGTTGGCTGAAAGCTGGAGGTGGCAAAGAGCCAGCCTAAGAGGACTTGCTCACTGTCTGGGAGCCAGGTTAGGAGCTGCTGTGCTTCGCAAATCCCTGTGTCTCCGTCCATCTTGGAGCCTGGCATGGAGTCCGTGCTGTGATAAAAGGGTTGAATAATGAGGTCTCAGCGTGGCAGTGAGAGCCTCCCAGGCATTGGAGTGAGACACGATCATCTGTGCAGTTATGATCCCCTGCATCTCGAAGGCATCTGGGTGTCTCTGGGGTGCTGCACCTCATCTCTCCACACCCTTGCTGTCTGGTAGCTCTTCCCACCTGAACTTCATCAGTGCTTTCTCGCTTCCAGGCCCAACAGCCTCATCAACAAGTTTCTGAAAGGCGTAACTGATCTGGTGCAAAATGCTGTGTCCTTCGTGGTAGGGGGACTGGTAAGTCTGCCATTTCTGGGGCCCCTGAATCAGGCCTGGGATGAGGCAGGCATGGCTGCACTCTGGGCATCTTTCCTTCTGATGCTCACACTGCCTATGGGAGAGACAGGGAGCACCTGTCCTTCTTGATCAGCCTGGGGTGGAATGGAAGGAAGAGAGGCTCAGAGCTGGGTGCCAAAATTGAGCCATTGCCATATCCATGTACTGCCAGTGTACCCGTTAGCTTCCATGTCTTCTATCAGTACAATTTTACTGACTGCATTCTCTTTAAATACATTTACTTTAGAAAGAGCCACATTTTATCCCAAAAATAAACAAAGGTTAATGTCACCAGGAAATTAATTGCAAAATAAATACAGATGATTAAAGTAGATTTTTCCATCTGTACATCGCTCAAAACCACACTTGTCCTATATCTAAAGTCCTAGAGCTTATGAATTTGTCATTTAGGAAGGGGGGAATAAGAGTGAATAAGAGAAAAATCTCCCAGGGGATATGGGGCCTTGCTATTCAAAGCATGGTCCTCCAACAGGCACACAGGACTCGCCTTGGGGCTTCTTAGAAATTTGGACTCTCAAAAAAAAAAAAGAAAGAAATTTGGACTCTCAAGTGTCGCCCTGGACCAGCTGCATCACAGTGAGCATTTAACAAGATTCCCCAGCCACTGCTCACACAAACCCAGGAGATACTCTACTGGTTTCCAGGGGTCCATGTGACATTTTCAAGTTCCAGTTTCCAAAGTTCCAGATTTAGAGTCGGGGCGCTGGGGCGTTAGCCCTCAAGATTCTAAGGCTCGAGGATTCCACTAGCTAAGGCTTTAGGATGCTGCGCTCAGATTTAGCATTCTGGGCTTTCATTGTTCTAGAACCCCAAGGATCAGTGGTTCTGAGACCCACACAAGGAGATTCGTGGTGGCAGCAGTTTTTTTCAACTGCAAATGATTCACCCCTTTCCTCCAGCAGTCCCCCTCCTGCATTCCTTTACCTCTCCACATCACCCCACTTTCTGTTTCCCCTCAGGTGTGCCCAGTGTTGGACATTGTCTTCCAGGCCTTGACTGTGGACAAGGTGCAGGAACTCATGGGTGAGTCACAGCTTGGGGAAGTGAGGGCTCTCCCTCTGCAGCCTTCTCTGGGTGGGTGTGCAGATATGGCCTTCCCTGCAAGCAGGTCAGTTCAGCGAACCTTGGAGAGGCAGCAGCACCCAAAATCCCGAGCCAGCTGAGAGAGCTGGAGGGCTCTCTGTGGAACTGCTGGGGTT
>PVHY01008750.1:0-59954 GCA_004024945.1 Uropsilus gracilis | reverse complement strand
CCACATGAGTGATAAGGGTTTAATAACGAAGATCCACAAGGAACTCACACAACTAAACAAAAGCAAAACAAAAAGCCCAATCAAAAAATGGGGAGAAGAACTAAAAAGACACTTCTCCAAAGAGGAAATACAAATGGCCAACAGGCACATGAAAAATTGCTCAATATCGCTAGTAATAAGAGAAATGCAAATCAAAACCACAATGAGATACCACCTTACACCAGCAAGAATGGCCCACGTCCAAAGAACAGACAGGCTAATTAGAATTAAGAAGAGTTTATTGCCGTGAGCTCCTGGGTGAGGTTCACTAACCCAGGGTAGAGGGTAAGTGAAGTGGCACCCACATGGAGTTGGTGTCTGCTTTTATAGGGGCAGAAACATGGGGGTGGGTTTTGCTAGTGAGGCAGGTAAGGGAGTGAGCAAGGTTGATCGCTGGGTGGGGTGGTGAGTCTCAGCTGTAGCTGGAGGGCTTACCCTCCAAATCTTAATTTGCGTTGGGTGGTATCCATAATCCTCTTAAGGGTGGAGGTTCCCAGTGCCTTCAATCTGACCTTTCACTGACCACTGGCCTAGAGTATCTTGGGGTACTATACCCCGGGGCCCACTGCAAACCCAACCATGAGGAATATGCTGAAAGCTAGGCCTCAGGAAAAGCTGGACACTGTCAGTGTAAAGTGGGACTTATCTTCCCCTTAATAAAGGGGAGACTAGTTAAATTAATGGCAGCATACACTAGCAACGCTGCACAGCTATGTTAAAATATGAGTTACACTGAAATGTGCAAGTGTAGAAAGATGTCTGTAAGACACTCTTACCGCAATTTATAAAACAGCATGGATAGTATTTTCCAGTGTATTAAAAAGATTAGGTGTATGCATATGAGAGAATACAAATATCTAGAAAGCTATGCTTGATAAATAGCTCTGGGGAACTGGACTAGGGATTTTTACTCTTATTTTAAACACTTGTACTCTCATTGAATTTTTTAAATGAGACTATATTTTTCTCAAATACATACATGGAGTTTTTGTTTATATGTACATGTATGTGTGTATAGACATGTGTGTTTTATATGCACATATATACCCCCAAATACTAATTTTAGAAAGTCATTTTTATGCTATGCCCACTTGCAGGAGAGTAGTCAATTCATGACAAGAATGGTTCAAAATTCTTGATGTACTCAGGATCATATGTTCCAATTTCTGCATTTTATAGAGGGGAGCTACAGACGCACTCTTGGCTCTGAAACTATAAAGTCTGATAACAGTGCAAAGCTGCTTGTGCGCTGGTTTTGAGGAAGCTTAAGATTAGAATAGGCAGAAAAAGTCTTACTTCCCTTTTCCTAGAAAACCCAGTCACCGCTTCAACTAGAAGAGCCCCTCAAATCTGCAAGACGCAGGTGGCCAGAGCACAAGGACAAACACCCAACTGAGGGGCAGCTTGCAGATGCCTTTTCTGCCCCTCCCTTGAAATGCAGCTGGGTCTCCTCTAAATAGAAGGGGTCCTAGGTCCTCTAAGCCACAACAAAGTAATGGTTTCTCCATATGGGAAGAGGTAGCCGTAAGTCAACAGATATAGGCCAGGGAAGTGACAAGTGGCAGAGTAGCCAGCAGACAGGTTCCATGTTTGGCCATGACCACCTCCCCCCCACCCCCCGCCCCTTCTGATTTCTACAAATTAGAACCTTCCATCCTATGTCTCTTGTGAAAATTTCCTGGGACCTCATGGAGGTGTTGCTTTCCCCGACTCAAGAGCATGACTGCCATCAAGCTCTGCTCATCCTGTCGTGGATCCTGCAACACCTCCTTTGACAGACTTTCTCCAGCTTCCTGGAGGCTACTCTACAGCCTATGTCTGGGGCTCCTGGACTTGTGGGGAAGACCCAGGAAGTCCATCACAATTGGGAGCAGGGAGGTGCAGTCCTACTCAACTTGGAAATTCACAGGGAACCAGTGTTACCAGCTAGAAGAAAAAAGCCATAAATAGCCTTAGCATTTCTCAAAGAACTTTCCATGAAATGCCAAATGTGGGAAGAAAAAGAGATGCTGTGGTGAAATTAGGGAAACCCTACCCCATGTAGAGTCCTTCTGTATCATGGGTGCATTCAAAGTTCCAAGACATCATGCATTTTTAAACCAGTCATGGTTAAATCTTAAACTGGATTGAGAAGCAGTATTGACCCAGCTTCTGAGATCCTAATGTTGAAAACACAGCGCCAGGCCCAGAGATTGGGTTCAACAGAGATGCCAGGGTGGTTGTGCAGTTCCTCAAAGGGCAGCCTTCCCAACCTGCTCAGACCCTCCCCTGCTCTGTGGGGAAACCAGGCTGCACTACAGCTTCCAGGCTGATCTCTGAAGAAGTCTACGAGTTGAGAGACAGAAGAAGGAGGAGGGAATTACCCTTCCCAGAGACAGAAATAGGGGCTGGTGCAGGATGCTCTCCAGAGCGGCACTCACCATTGGTGGTCGTGTTGACATAGTAACGCCTGCCCTGAGGAGACAAGTAGCTTTGCCAGCCAGGTGGCAGAATGACAGTCTGGCTTTCCTCTCCTGGTGGAGGGGGGACCATCCCAGGCTTCTGTGGAGGAGAAAAGAAGAGGTCACACACGTTTGCCATTGCTGCAGCTGCTTTTCAACCAGAGGCAGATGAAGTCAGCCTGGAATAGCCCAGCGCTGGAGGATGCATGGTTCACAGATCCCCCTGGGGGGTCACAGGCCACACATGTGTGATTTTGGGGACCGCCTGAGCATAAAGGGTGAGGAGCGCTTGCTTTTTCAGTCACCATAGCAGGGACAGTTTTCCTGAGTGGACAGAGGAAATTGCCTCTTAACAAGCTGAATTTTCTATTTGTTGGCCCCCTAGAAAACTGCTCCCATAGTCTGTGCTTGCAATGGTGGGTGGGGTGGGGGTGTCACCAGGGAGGCTTGTCAACCTGCACACTCCCAGTGTGGAAGCTGAAGACTGAACAACCCAGACCTCTGTACACAGTGGCAGACGAGGTCCAGGGCCTGCTGTGTGAACCCACCAGAAATGATTAACACAAGCCTCAGCAAAGCAAGGTGTAAAACCCATAACAACACGGTGAATCAATGAAGAGTGAGCTGGGGTTTTTCAAGTGCCCAAATCACTCTGGCAAAGAGACTGGGAATATGAGTTGCAGTAGAGACGTCCCTTTCATCTTTCGCAGCTAGGTGCTGTTCATTCATTTAACCAACCACGCACAGTGGTATACCATCCTTAAAAACACCAATTGGAAAGAAATAACATAAAACAGAAACGAGGCGTAGATACTGATTGTTGAGGGCTGAACGTAGGGTATAAGAGAGGATAGATGAGAAAGATGGATACAACTAGAGGCTGGGGCTGAATAAAAGTACACATTATTTAGTGAATTTTAATGATTTTACAAGTTTTATAAAGGTTTTAGATAAAGGGAAAATTGGCTTAGGCAGGTATAATTTAGGATGCATTTTAAAGGAAGGCAAATGGTGAGGGGGTAATAAAATTGGTTAATATATTGTTTTTTGTGAGATAATGGGGGTAGCTTACAAATGCATATATTTAAGGGAAACATTGGTTTTTGTGAGGTAAGTGGGGACTGTTTATAAATATATTATTTTTTTAAGGAAATGAGGCTTTAGGTAAACTTTTTTGGGGGGCTGACTATGCTTATTACTTTTTTAGTGACATTTATGCAAATTACTTTGTTTTTAGTTTTTTGTGACAGGTAATAGAAGTTAAGGTTTGCCTTATTTTTCAGCGTGAATGCCAGATTGGTGTTGTGATGGCATGCAGCATAGATAATACAACAGAGGTGATTTTTGGTAGTGGGTTTCTGGGCAATGTTTCTTCCCCCTTTTATGTATATTTTCCATCTTCAATATAAACAAGAACTTTTAGCTAATGAACATTTAAAAATAAGGACAGAGGGTTCAAATCAGCTCACACAATTGTTATGTTCTGTGAAGGAACTGAACTGGTAAAAATCTGAATTCTAGCCATACAGAGAGGGCACGAATTTCCCAGCAAAGTTAGACCTGGTTCAGAAAAACTGAAATGACCAGCTCCTAAATATCCTCAGCACCCCCTTGCCATGCCCACTGAGGTGGGTGTTGGCTCATACCTGACCATAACTGAGAGAAACAAGACAGTGGACTGAAAGACAGCAGTGAGACGGGCAGCTTGCAGTCTGCTCCTGTGCATTGTAAAGCCTGCAAATCCACATTTCAGCTTCCTGCTGTGTCCTGCATGCCCTCAGTGGGGACCAGATCAATCTTAGCTGCTCCTGGGACCTGGAGCAAATGTGGCTTCCCTGTGGCCCTCAGAGTACCTGTGGTGTCTGTTTCATTATGAAGTTTTCACAATTTAATTAAAAGCCTTCCCTTACGCCCTGAACATGTCTGTCTCCACACCTGTTAACCTGCAGTACCTCTTCCATTCAGTAAGCCTGGCTCTGAACCAGCATCTGCTGCAGGTGCTTGGTGAGACAGTAGCACATCTGAAGCACATCCACTGGGTTCAGGAACACACCTAAGCATGTTTATCTGTCCTATCAGACTCTGCCCTGGCCTTTCCAGTTTGGAAGGTGGTCCAAATACATGCAAGTCAAAAGGCCTTATGATGCATCAGGTGTGTGTGAAGCTATATAAAATCTCACATATCAAAGGTAAACTGAGATGGGGACCTTGGCGATGAGTGCTTCACTTTAGTGAGAAATGCTCTAGAACTAGGAATGTAAGATACTAAGCTGCTTCCGGTTGAGTCAAAGGCCTTCCTGTGTCTAAGACAGAAGACTGGCCCTGGTCCAATTAACCCAAGAGGAAATAGGAAATTATTATAAGGCATTAAGCAAGGGTCAGATTGACATGGCCAGAAATAGGTCGCAGAGGTGTAAAGGACCCAGAAGCACATTAAAAATAGCCCTCCAACCTTGGACTCAAAAAAGCCTCCAGTTCCTTTCTTGACCACTTAGCAGCCACGTGACTCAGGGATATGCGTCAAACAGCTGCATCTATTTTCCACATCTATAAAACAGGGTGATAATATGACTCCAGTTCGAGAGCTGTGGCGGTGAACAATAACCAACTCAGCACCTAGGAGAGTGCCCATCACCAGGAGTGCTCAGTAAGTGGGGTTTCTTGGCAGAAAGGGGGTGTCTAAATGCCGAGCAAGATCAGGCTTCACAAGGCCCCAGACTAATGCGATGTGAAGTTCAGAGACATGTATCACAGCCTCCACCCCAACCTCCCCATCACCGTGTCTGAAATGTCACACTAATAGTCACTTCTCCAAGATTTCTGTTTCCAAGACTACCCCACTATTAAGGCAAACAGACCTGCCGGGGAGGTTAACACATTAAGACATGGACTAACACTGACTAATACATTCTGGTGAGAAGGCTGGGGGTGAGGGGGTAGGGGGGAGGAGCCCTCTGCTCACCTGGGTTGATTGAGTGGGTGGACAAAACCTTTTGCCCTTCTGTGCCCCACCTGTGAAACAGAGACAGCAATGTCTGTCTCTTCTCTGAGTTGCATATGCTTTTTTATTTTTTAGAGTGACTCTGGTTAATTTCCAGCTCTGTGGTTCAGAACAAACCCTGTTTTACATCTGAGGACACTGATGACCAGATTGGTGCCATGGCTTCTCGGAGGTCTTCCCCATCTTTTAGAGGCAAGACCACCAACTTGAACCCAACCAAAGGTACCTGGGAAGAGCTTCTACCACCACAGTGGGCCAGGAAGGGTTCATTTGACCTATTTCCTGATTTGGTGAATGTGGCAAAGATATCTCCACAGCCTGCTCCATCATGGCTGCGGTCCCTCTGTACCCACCACCCCCCAGGCGGTCACAGCCCCCTGGTGGCTGAAACAAGCCAGGAATCAGAAGACATGGAGACAATGGGGTCCATAACAAAGAGAGATGGGAACAGCATTCAAAGACGGGCACAAATGTTCACAGCAGCAGCATCCAGATCAATGAAATATATCCATATAAAGAGATATTTAGCCATCCAGAGGAATGAAGGACCATTACACACCACGCCAGGAATGGACCTTGATATCAGGCTACATGGAAGATGTTAGACACAAAGGCACATAGTGCATGATTCCATTTCTATTAAATATCCAGAATAGGCAAATCTAGAGGCAGAAAATAGACTAGTGGTTGCCAGGAACTGGGGAGAAGGAAGGGTGACACAGGGTTTACTTTGTAGGATGATATGAATGTTTTGGAATAGACAATGGAAATGGTTACACAAAACTAAGACTGTAGAAGTTACTGATAAATTTTATGTTAGGTATATTTTATCAAAATTAAAAAATTACTTTGAAGATGTGAAGAAGGCAGGAACTGGGCCTTCTACCTGCACACCCTCAGTTAAAAAAACTAAGCCACCAACATTACCTCACCCCACACAGCTGTGGAAGGGAAGGGCTACCCTGGGAGAGTGGCCCCAGAGCCATCAGGCAAAACAGTGAGTAACTACCCAGTAATTAAGGTCTTTCCCAACTTATTCTTCTAATTACTTTCTTTCCAAGTTAAATCTTTTCCTTCCTTCCCAAGTCCTGGGGCTTTTCCTCTTCCATTCTGTCAGCTTTTTTCCCATGGGAATAGGAACTAGAGGTAGAGGTGAGAGTAACCCCAAGACTGGGGAACCAACTGACAGGGAAAAAATTTGGAAGTAGTAGGAATAGGAAGAGACAAAGAGATGACGTGTCCTCCAACTCAGAAATTCTTAATTGAATTCACAGAGATTGTGGAAATTTTAAAACACTGTCTCTTTCCCTGGTGGGTCAGAGAGTAAACCTGACTTTTGGCTTCCTTAGGCTACTACATCTGGGTCCCTTGCTCATTAACAACCTGTTCAATTGTATATGGATGCCTATCCTCTGAGATGCAAAGGAAAACTACGAATCTTCTGTCCCTCAAAATAGAGGGATGTTTGCTCATGCACACTCATCCTATTTCACACAATCAAGAGGTCTCCAGGCCACTTGAGAATCCTAGTCTAAGAGGTTTCAAGAAACATCTGTGGTCAGCGGCCACTTGGACCCATCATCGATAATGACTTTCCACTCACCGAATGTTCATAGTGTCCCAAGACTAGTGACACCTGATAAATCCACTTTTCCCTATTTTCTCAGGAATCTGAGACTCTAAAGAGTTTAACAACTCATCCAACATCACACAATTAAATGGTATAGCAAACTTTAAAATATTCACTTTATTCTTGAGAGTTCTGTCCAGCTACCTAAATCCAGGCGACCCCAAACCCATCTCTCCCCAGCTCTCCACAATCAGCTCCATTTCTTCATCTGACACCTGACACCAGCTCTCACCCAAGGAGGAGCTCAGGCTGACTCTCCTGTCGTCTCACAGTCTCCAGAGGAGCATATGCCTTCCCAGAAGACGTGCAGAAATATCACCACCCACACCCCAGCAGTCACGTTCCCTGGCTGTAGGCTGACTTCCTCAACTCCTTATTTAAAAGAACACAATCAAAGAAATTTTCCTCTTTAATGAGGGCTACTGATTTCTTTCTCCACCTGAAAAAATGGAGAAAAGACAAATGAGCAGGCAAACAAAGAGAAGTCACCCAGAGATTGAAAACAGGTCCCAAAACAGCAGTGTTTCTCAAAGTGTGGTCTCTGGGATACCCTATGGGTCACCTGCAATGTGAGTTAAAGTGCAGGTTCCGTTGCTCTAGTCCAACCACCCAATCTACCTGGAATGTGGGAAGCTGAATTTTAACATGTATCCCAGGTGAGGCTTACACTCACTGAACTCGGAAAAGACTGACTACAGTTTTAGAAAGAGCAACTTAGAAACATTCCTGAAATTAGAACTGAGAATGCAAAGTTGTAAGTAGTACAATTAATAAATGGACAGTATTTCGCTGCATAGCTACTCATAAAAAAAGACTCCTTCCCTCTAGCCCAGACCCTTCAAATAGACTACTGAAAGAGAGACTCGATCTTGCTCCGCAGCCTCTAGGCAGTGCCGACCTCACACACAGCTCCCTACAGCCTCTACTGCTGCTCAAGTTCAACCAGGGACTTCACATCCCTCTGCGGAACTCCTTCCTCCCTCAGGAGGCTTTGGGGAGCACCTGATTCTTACCTTGTGCAGATGTGAGCAAATGCTACTTGCCGATGTTAACGGGTGGTCGTCAGACACTTGCTTTAGCAGCCAGATCAGACAGTTTTAAGGTTCCCCCGCTCCACGTCTTCTCACACCCCAAACCCAGAAGCAATAGGAGCTCTAAAGAAAGGCATATCCACGGGGCCCCACACCCCCACTCCCCCTACACCCAGATCTATATATAACATCTCTGAAGTTGTCAGCCTAACGAGCCACTTTCTGGCAGGCCTGTTGCCATGGCAATGACTGCTAATGAGCCCAGTGCTGTGATTGGCACTGCTGAAGTCTCCTCCACAAAGAACTCTCCAGCAAGTTCTGCCTTTTCCAAACACATAGTCAGCCGGGATGCCCAGAAGCAGCCAGGACAAGCTGGGTACGTGAAACCAGCCCTTGTGAGCCGGCTTGTTACTGGTGTGCCCTGAGCAGTCCTGTACAGGGCAGCCAGAAGTGACCTCCACTGGGACTTTGGCACTCAGCAGGGGGTCCCCTGATGAGTGACAGGGCTGCAAGAAAGACACTAGAAGACCAAGTCCCAGCTGAGCTGGCGACAGGAGGGTCATATCTGCCTTCCACCTTTCTGCTGTTCAGAGCTGAGAGACTCCTACACAAGGCTCAGAACAGCTACCTGAAAACACATAGCCTCCTCTATCACAAGAGTTAAGAGATAAGTCACAAATCAGGACCCCACTCCACCACAGTGGAGGTGATTTTGCCAGCCTCCGAATCCATGTCTGCAAAAATAGTGAATATTTTCCTCTATCCCACAGATGAAACTTTCTACTGCTTTCTCTAGCTGTCGCTTTCCCCCCCACTCTTTCAGAGCGAAACTCTCCTGAAGTAGCAGGGGAGAAAGTAAGGGATGTGTGGCCATGGCACAACACTGTCTGGGAAATGTAGTTCTCACAAAGAGTCACGTAGGCTGGTGAGGAGGGGACTTCATGTTCTATACAGGGTGTGAGGACTGGAGACCTGGACAGAGAGGGGCAGAAGGAGGAAAAACTACATAACAGAGAAGCAGGCTGTAAAATGTGTAGGCAGCGCCAGCTCCAATTTATTCCTAGTTTCATCCTAGGCATAGCATCTAACATTGAAAGAAAAAATGAAGAGAAACTGGGAATTGTGGTAGAAACTGGGTTTAAAAGAGAGAAAATTATCTGACCTAAGAAGTAAGCTAAGAACAGCAATCCAGGCAATGCACATGGCCCAGCTATGACTAAATGCCAGCTCTGGGTGTGATTGCTTGGGCTGGTCAACACTGGGTAAAAGAGGGGGTGAGACAAGGCAACAGGATTGCTTTAATTGCAGAAAACAAATTGAAAAACAATATCTAGAGGCCTTGGGAGAAATATAAACTTCTAATCATGACCTTGTAAAGTATCCAGAAGAAAAGTTTCAGGAAGTCACTTAGCCGCCTCAACAGAGGACAGGAAGGTCCAGTGTCCATGGTACAAGAACATATTGTTTTAAGCAGAGAACTAATGAAAAATAAAAAAGGTAAGTTTATTTGGGAAAAAAACGGTATAAAAAAGGGACAGGAAATGATCAAAATAGCAGGGAAATTTTCAAAGGTAATAATAGAAAGTATCCACCTTGTTGCCCTATAATGTGGAATATTACCAACAAATTAGTCATGTTCAAAACAAATTTAAGACCTTTTCCAGGAATACAAAGAAAATGGGAAAAATTTGAATGGGGAGAGAGGAGCAAGTCAAGATGGGGGTGCTGGGTGTTCACTAAAAAGTATGGAACAAAGGAACAACAAAGGAAACTATAAACAAAAGTTGACAGGAAAAAGCAAAAACAAAACAAGCTCTCTGCACTAAAAGAGGTCTGTATTTTCAGAAGGTACTGTGCTGCTTAAGGCAAAAGAGATTTTAAAGGCAGATACATCCTAAAGAGATAGTTACACAGCAAAGAAAGTCTATCAGCATTCAAGTGGAAGGAGAGCGTCTCCAACAAAATAGTACAAATAAAACAGGGGCCTCAGCTTTCACAACCCTATTTAAAACAACCCTATTTAAAAATCTGCCTTGAGATTACTCTTTAGAAAATTCTGAGACCTTCTTATGTGGCCATGAGTAAAAACAACCCAAATATATTCTTTGTAGCAAAAGTTCTGGAGATACGCTACTCATGTGTACTCTTTAGTAAAAGTACCTTAAAAATGTGCCCCACCTGTCTGAGAGATTGAGACAAATAAAGGTGAAGAAAGATGTCGTAAAAGGAAAAAGAACTGAACACAGCTTTAAGAACTTGCAAATAATTATGATAAACCTAGGTAAAGAACATGTCCATGTCTCCATTGTCAATGTATAGTGTAAAAAAAAAAAAAAAAAAAAAAGGAATTGATCATTGATCTGGATTGAAAGTTCCAGAAAATGTGAAGAAAAAATCAAGAGGTAGGAGTGAAAGTGAAGAAAAGATCAAGAGGTAGGCCAGTGAGAGAACCAAAAGCAGAACAAAGCCGTTCCCTTCCATTCTAATTAAGAAACACATCGCTTCTCCTCTTCGCCCTCCTGTTTAGGCACCCACCTAGTTTGTTCCCATCCACTGGCTCTTTTTCTTTCCTGGCAAAGGACAGATCCCAGCCAGAAGAAACACAACAGAAGGGAAGATTTTTTTCTTGGATCCTGAAGCTATGGGTCTGACAATCATCAACAACAGGCTCCCACAGGGAGTCCTGGGTTGTAGGGTGTATTAGCTGAAACAGGGTGCAACCAAAGCACTTTGTCAAGCCAGGGAACATGGCAATAGGACCCTCCACATCCCCAGGACCTCATCTGTACTACCCATTTGGCTTGGAAGTTCCAAAAGCATTTCAAAAGCCAAAGTCATGCTCTACACACAGACTACACAGCTATTGCCAGGTATGGGTGCCTCTGCTTCCCTTGGGCCAGTCCCTGTGTGGTAGAGAAATGGAGCACATAAGGCTCAACTTGTTTTTTTTGCCAATAAAAAGCTCTCCTTCCTTCTACTTCACTATTTGCAGAATTTCTCAGTAAATGTGATCAGAGATTTTGCCAGAACCCTCCAAGAATATACTCAAAATCCTCTTACTAAAAATCATCTCGTTAAATGGGCTACCTCTTTGAATCCATTAAAGAAGCTCCCAAACCAGGCTTTCTTCCCTTAAATGCAAACATTCCCAAGGATTCCTCTGAACCTGGTACAAACTCAGTGTCATCAGGCCTTACTGCTCTGGGTGAAAGGATGAATGGGGTCACGTTCATAGCAATAATCTGCCTATCAGTGGCCTGAACCACCACTTGCTTATGTCAGACCTCTGACCCTGAAAAGCCTCCTTGGCAGATAACCACAAATATGCAGAGGTGGTTCACCCAGGCTCTGCAATCTCAGCAGTTCCTGTCCCATGGAGCATCTCAAAGCATCCTTCCACACAGGCACACACTTTCCAGACACACCCTCACCCATCTGTCCTCCATACAAAAAGCTGCTAGAGAAAGATTCACACTGTGGCTACTGCTTGTACCTTCTAAGAGGTGGATATCAGTGACATGGGAGTTTCTTCCTAGCACCCCCGAAGTTGCCATAGTGGGCCTGGAAGTTGAACCCATCTGCTCACTCCAGATACATTTAACTCTTTGAAAGTTCAGCGAGGATCTCAGTCACCCAACCACCCATATGCAAGCCCCTTGGCATCTCCCTGAGGACCAGTCAACTCCTTGGGCCTGTTTTTCAGCTGAATTGGGGAGAGGGCAAGAACAATAAACACTGTATTTCCTGACCCTAAAAAGGAATGGAGTGATCTGGTTAACCAGGAATTTTGATGAAACCAATTACAATGTCGTGCATGCAAAGATACAGGAAATCAACCCTCCCAGCAAAATTTGTTATGCTGGAAAACAGGGGGCCTCCAGTAGGGCAAAGACTGATGAAAACGTTTGCAAATAATAGTGCAATTTGCAGAGATGAATTGGATGATCCTTCCAGGTCAGAAGTCATTGACTTCCGACCTTGAGGTGGCCTTGAAGTGTCTGGGGCCAAGCCATGGAGGCTTGGAAGGAATCAATCATGTAGGAAGTGCTTCTATAAGCTTTGCACACATTACTGCATGAGATCTGACATCAGTGACCCCAGAGGGAGAGATTTTATTATCTTAGCACCTGCTGTACAGATATGAGAGAGAAGGGTCAATTCATAGGATTCCCAAGCACACAATGCAAGAAATGAGGAGCTCTGGATGTTGGCACACTTCTATCTGAGGTGGCTGATGCTTCTGCTGGTGACATCTGCTCAGTGACGCCATACGGATGTCAGGAATCTGAACGATGCCAAGTCCCCCGTGTCTCTTGGGAGAATCTACGCATTAAGCAAGCAGTGTAGTTTCACCATAGAATATCAGTTAGAGCCCACCAGGCTTATGGCTGCATTTAGGGGAGAAGTTCCCACAGGAGTGCTGGAAATACAAAGAACAGTGTCAGGAGTCAGATGGGAAGTGGTACCTGCTGGGATCTGTGAACCCTAGAGAAAGCCCAGAAGTTATGTCCCATTTCTAAGGTGTGATCCTGATGCTTCAAAGCCCTAAAGGGCAAGGTTTCCAGCCACCTTTTTCAGTTTCCAGCTTCTGAGCAGAAAAAAACTGAGGGATTCTGCTCACCAGATTCTGATGAGCAGATATTTTATTCCAATTCCCAGCTCCCCAGAGGCTGAGGAATATGAATGCCTTTCCTCCTACCCCTTGCCTGGCTGATGGAAATAGCGTGGGCCATTCTGATAGCCACTTGTGGATGATTGATGTGTGAGTACAGAGCACTTGGGCCTGGGCATAAAGCAGCCATATTCCCAGACAAGCTGCAGTTTACCCCATCCCCTTGACCCTGCTGGGTTTTAGCTTCCTCATCTGTAAAACCAGGGGCTGCCAATGATGCAGACTTCTATGACACGAGGAAAGTCTTTCGTAACAGTGCAAAACTACCGCAAGGGACATTTCAAGGCATCTGAGTGACCAGTGCAAGCTTGCAAAAGCAGTAGATGTGCAAACAAAGAAGATGACAGAGGCCTCCTGATGAGGAATGTGAATGTTCATGAAACACTGCTATCCTTTGGCTGCATGTCTCCACCTTGTTCTTCTGAAGTCTAGAGAGGAAGAGACCCTTCTGGCCTGGATACCAGTTCATTTATCAAATCTGATTTGGAATTGGTAGGAAGTAAATGGAGAGACAGCGGTAAAGTGAGTTAAAAGTTGGAGATCATTAAATCCAGGTGCAGACCAGTATATTAAACTGTACATGATAATTTAATGTCTACATTCAGTGCACAAGCCTGTACACTTAATACCCACCTCTCACCACCTCTTCCTCTGCCAGAGTTCAGGCTAAAATGTACCTCTTTGTCAAAGAAAGGAGCTGGTGGAGATTATTATTTTCCATTGTCTCAAAATATAGCCTAGATTTTCTTTGCTAGTTTATATGTATTACCTAACAATGTCAGTGATCCTGGCCCAGAGGATGATTTTGATAGACACAGTGAGGATTATACACCAATAGCACTCTTCCTAGGGAGCTCTAGGTCCCTTTCTAGATGATTACTGGTCAACCTTACCTCTGCAAAGAAATCCAGGATAAAAGAAAGTTCTGCCAACACTTGATATTGTGACAAGGGGTAGGAGATGGGGACAAATACTAGCTCTCCTCCAGTTTTCCTTTAGTATCAAGACACAAAACCTACAAATACCTCTAGAGTTGTTATGCTTCTGAAGAAAACCCCCATCATTAAATTTATCAGGCATTCTATCCTATTCCACGTGGACTTAGGAAGTTCAAAAGGGAGTTGAAAGCTGAAAGTTGTTAACTAAGCCAGTTATAGGTTTGTGGCCTCATGCAAAGTAGCTTGCCCACCAAAAGGAACCTCAAGAGCAAGCGATAAAGCTGATGTCCACAGATCCTCCAGGGAAAAAGCAGGCTTCCCTGGGTGCCATTTTAAAGAGCTCATGATGGCCTGGTTGTGGGCGTCTCTGATGGCTTGATTTTGGCCACCATCCAGCCAGTCCAGCCTGCAGCAGCCCACAGGCACCAAAAGAACACTTCTCACCATGGAAACTCATCCCATAACTGCAGTATGGACAGCCTGGGCTCTGAATGATGCCAGTCAAAGGCTTCTGACTCGGAGAGGCGGCTCCCAGTGAGACCTAATTGCTTCTGACCCTAAGCACCCGAGGGAGATCAAGGCTAATGGGACCTGTAACACTCTCTGCCAGTCGGTTCCAAGCTGACATTTTTGAAGTCTCTGCTACTGGTGCCTATAAAACTAGACAAATGGTGACAGCTGAGGATATTATAGTGGTGATTTGAGGCCCACCAGAGATCTGTGGTACCATGCAAAGAACATGGGTTATGAACTGGGAGGCCTGAGCCCAGGCCCCGAGCTACCTCTGCTTGCATCCTGCAGATCTCGAGCAACTTGCTTCATCTCTGCTGCTTGGCCTCAATTTCCTCATGTCAAAAAACACGGAACTTGGACCAGATGGTCCCCAAGGGTGTGTGTGTGTGTGTGTGTGTGTGTGTGTCTTTGTACTTAAAGATCCTGTAAGTTAATATTTGTGGATCAGTTTTAAGGACATGTCACTGTTGTGGGAGGAATAAAGGCATTGCGCTGCCCCTGGAAAGCTGCCACAAGCAGCTGGCTGGCAGCACTGCAGTTTTGTCATCCACACCTTACCATGGTGAGGCTGGTCCTGATGGACCTGAGTCCACTCACCCCTTTTCTCTCATTTCCAGAGCCACACCTGCTATTCCACTTGTCTAGCAACCGTATTCCTGCCCTGATATCCTAGGCGTCCCTGAATCTGAAGCTGACTCTCTCCGCACAAAGGCAGGCTCCAGTGCCATTCTTCTGCGCCAGCCGGTGGTCAGCACTCCTGTTCCCCACTTACATGAATGCTGAAGGCCTTGTCCACCCCAGTTTAAGCACATAGCACAGATGGTCCACACCGCACATGGCTTGGTCTTTGCCTTATCCACCCACTCTGCCACCAGCATTGCTTGGCTCTTCCCTGCTCTCTGAATTCACCTTAGTATTCCTCTTCCTGGTTGACTCTTCTCCCCCACAAACATACCACCACAATCTAGTCAGGCCCAGAGGTGCTAGAATCCAAGCTCTCTGTAGTCAGAGAGCTGCTGTTCATCCATCAGAATTTGGTTGATGGGGCTGGGTTCTTTACAGTGGTCACTTTCAAATGTGTTCCGTGCATCATATTGCATGGGTGTCCTCAGAGTGCTGGTTAGAAATGCAAAGTTCTGGCCCTAGAGCAGGGGCCCTGGAGCAGGGGCAGCAATCCACAGGCACCCTCACCTTTGAGGAAGTTCACAGCAGAACTTCTTAGGAAATCAACCAGCACTCTGGTTGGTTCTGACTAAAAAGAGGTACTTTGACTAAAAAGCACTGTCTGTCTCCTCCTGGTACAGGTTCAGACCCCTATTACCAGCTATGCCAAAATCTGACATGCCAATTGGCCCAGACAGTGGAAGAGAATATCTTGGGGGGATGCAGCCTTTTCTGATAAGCTGGACCTTCCTCAGCTGTTCAAAGCCTCGAGTCAGGGACCACTAAACTATTGGCTGATGAGAGGTCTCTTTTCAAAGAAGGAAGGTACTGAACTTCTAGAGGCAGAGAAACTGAAGAGCAGTGTTCTACCCCTAAGTCTTAGGTGAGCATCCACCATTTTTATTGTTGCTGCCACCGCCAAACTGATGTCGATTCTGCATGCAGAGCAATCGAGCTGCCCTACGTGTACCACTCATGACAGAAGCCCTTTTTTCCACCACCAAACTGAACAGATGCATTCAGCTCAGCCTGGAGTCACATTGCAGATGCTAGATACTCGGCCACCTTCTGGGGAGTTGTGCCCTGATGCCTTTCCCCTTACAGTATTCCTGCTACAACTGGGCCATGGGAAAGAAGGCAGAAACCAAACTTCATATTTGAGAGCAGTTCAGCACGGGGAAGGGGGTGGAGCAACATTTGAACTCCCATTCCCATAGTGGATGTTCATGTCACCGCTATTCTCCGGTCACATGCCCCAACTAAACTGCTCCCCAAGTTATCATGGAACCAAGATGGTTCCTGTCTCCACAAACATGCTTTGAAAATCTCTTCCCTCGTCTCTTCTGCTTCTCCTGAGTGCTGACACAAGAGCCCACCTCATCTTTTCCCCCTTGTCCATGGCTTGGGCCCCCCATTCAGCACATGGGGTACCCAGACTTTCTCATCTCAGCAGATCGAGCCCACATCTCAGAAGGTTCTCATAAATACCTCCTTAAAATCTCAAAGTCATCTCAGCAACAGGCAGTAATCTGCAGGTGAGCAGAATCGATGCTTACCATCAGACAAGAGCGTCTTCTTCAGGGCTACTAACTCACAGGAGGGTCTTGAGTCCTATCTGAAGTCCCCAGACTCAGGGCCAGGCCCCTGCCAGCTTCCTCTCCATGTCACCCTCTGTGGGAAATGAGGCTGAAGCCAGCTGCTCCCCCAAGGTCAGTGCTCTGAGCACCCTGGAGGATGTTCCTGTGGCTTTTCTCATTGCCGTTCTTTCACAAAGAAGCCACTACATTGCACAGTTCCTTCCAAATCTGCTCCAGCCCTCATGGGGAAATCAACAACGCATTCTGGACTTTCCAGATGCAAAGCTTTTGAAGGCTTTCTTTTTTTTTTTCCACTCTCTCTTTTTCCCCTTTCTCAGCTAAAAAAAAGTTGGCTGAGGTCACGACATACAATGGCCAAGCCTGTGTCACTGACCAGATGCCTCCCACCCCCAGGCCTGTGGACAAGAGTTCCTTTGTCCACCGTATTTTAGGCGGGACTCCCTGGCCTGCCCAAGGCCTGCTGGGGAATGTTCCGCCAACTTCTTCCCAACCCTAAGTCACGGCGCTGGCCTCAGCCCTGGTCCTGGCCCCAGCTGTGTGAACCCAAGGCCAGATAAAAACCAACATGAAAAGAAAAGAGAATGCTCCTCCAAAGAACCATGGCGTTGGACCCATCTGGAGCTGGAAAAACTGCATCCCCCAGAGGTGCAAGATGAGGGTCCCTGGCCTTCACTCTGCCCTCACCACCCCAAATGTGGACAGACAGCAGGGGGAGAGGAGTAATGCATCACCAGATGAAAAGGGTGTGGGGGGTAGGGGTGGGGATGGGATGACAAAGCTGTTACAACTGAAGAAAGGATTGGACCCTCAGAGCAATATTGCAGCTATCCATGAGTAAGCTTAGATAGGGACTCCCGTCCTTGGGGAAGATATTTTATCACACCATTTAGAAAGCTTTTTGAAACAGTAGAAGGCTTGGCACTTAATGTCACACATATCTGTGCTTCTTTCAGATGCAATACCTCTGGGATTTCAGGAACTGACTACGTAGAAGTAAATATGGTTTTCCAGAGGCACTGAAGTTCCAAGGACTGAGTGGTTTCCTATAAAATGTCACTTCTGCTCTCATACATATGGATGCAATATTGACTTAGGAAGAAAGTTCAATGCCAGCCTCTTGGGAGGGGGCAAGGAAGTCGGTACTGTCGTTGAGCGACAGATGGAGGTCGGCATGGAGCCTCTGTTGCTTCATGCTTACGAGCTGTGATGCCAAGGGCAAGGCCTTGAGCTTCCGTTTCTTTAAGTGCAAAATGGAGAAGATCACAGTCTTTTTCTCAAAAGGTTGTCATGAGGATGAAAGGAGGAAAAACCGCATAAACACTTAGCGTAGTGCATGGGTGATGTACGTGCTCAATAAAAATGAACTGTTGTTACTGTTAGCACCAAACAGCTGAAAAAGTAGAGTCCACTGTTGCTGTGGACATAAAACATTTAGATTCAGCAACGCGAAAAAACAAACAACTGCATTAAAAACTGGGCAAAAGACAATTCTCCAAAGACAGACCAACAGCCAATAAGCACACAAACAGTGCTCCATATCACTAGTTGGTGGGGAAATGCAAAATGAAACTACTTCACAGCATTAGAATGACTTATCAAAAATAAATAAATACATCGAAAATAAAACCAGGAAAAAACATGGATAGATGAGGATGCTGAGTGGTTAGGAACTTGAACACTGCTGATGGAACAGTATGGTGGTTCCTCAAAAACAAACACAGAACTACTCTATGATCTAGAAATTCCTCTCTTGGATACACATCCTAGAGAAATGAGAGCAGCAACTCAAACAGAGATGTACAATCCCCCTTCACAGCAGCATTTAGACATCACAGTCAAGGTGGACACCACTCATGTGTCCATCAAGTGAATGATAAACCAAAAGTAGTCTAAGAGCACAGTGGCTATTAGTTAACCTTGAAAAAGGAGGGCAATTCTGACATTTACTACAATATGGATGCATCTGAAGACACCATGAATGAAATCTCATGTGAGCTATCCAGAGTGGTCAACTTCACAGAGACAGAAAGTAGGATGGTGGTTAACAGGGGCTGGAGATGGAGGAAATGGGGACTTATTTTTGTTGTTCTTGTTTAATTTTTATTTTGTTGCGGTAACACTGGCTCACAACACTGTATATGATGCAGAGCTATAGGATCACATCTCTTAAGAGGTGTGTTACCACATCACACCACCACCAAGGCACCCATAGTAGTCCTCCATCACAGACAGCTGTGCCTCTTCCTCATTTTGCTCACTACCCTCCCATTTTCCTCTTCCTCTGACAACATCAAAGCTACAGTCAGATTTTTAGGGCATATTTTTAGTTTGGTTTTACCTGACCCTTTGCTTTGTGTCTTTATGTTCCACATGTAAATGAAAGCATCCAGTATTTTTCCTTCTATTGCTGACTTTTTCTGCTTAGTAAAATTTCCAGTTCGATCCATGTTGCAAATGGCAAGAGTTCATCTTTTTTTAATAACCATGTAGAATTCCATTGTGCATCTATAACATATCTTTTTAATTCATTTATCTGTCTTAGGACAATTAAGTTGTTTCCACAAACTGTCCATTGTAAATAGTGCCGCAATGAACATAGAAGAGCATGTATGTCTTTGAATGAGTATGTTTGCATTCTTCAGGTAGATACCTAGCAGTTTAAGTCATATGGCAGATCAATTTTTAATACTTTAAGAAACCTCTATACTATTTTCCACTGGCTGGACCAGTGTGCACTCCTTCCAACCATGTACAAGGGATCCATTTCCTTTACACCCCTGCTAACACCTGTTGTTTCTAGTTTTTTAATAAGGGCCATTCTCAAAGTGTGATATGACATCTCATCAGGGTTTTTTATTTGCATTTTCTTGATGGTAAGTGAAGATGAACATTTTTTCACGTGCTTGTAAGGCCATCTGTGTGTCTTCTTGGAAAAATGCCCATTTTTTGATTGGGTCTTTTGGGAGGGGGTGTTGAATGAGTTCTTTGTAGATCTTGTCAGATGTATGATGTGCAAATATTTTCTCCTATTCAGCCCAGTGTCTTTGTTTTAGTGATAATTTCTTTCACTGTACAGAAGTTTTTCAGTTTGATGTAATCACATTCATTTATTTTTGCTTTTGTTTCCCTTGCTGTTGAAGTCAAATCCCCCAAGATCTCCCTGATACCAATGTTGTGGGGGGTATTTTGCCTAGGATTTCTTCCATTTATGGTTTCAGGTCTTACATCCAAGTTCTTAATCCATTTTCAGTTAATGGTGTGATATAGTGGATCGGTTTCATTCTTTTGCACGTGACTGCCCAATTTTTCCAACACCATTTATTGAAGAGACTTTCTCCAATGTTTACTGTTGGCACCTGTACCATAAATTAACTTCTCTTATTGGGAGCTTAATTTTTAGTAGGTACAGTTTTGGTGTGGGGAGATGAAAAGATTCTGGAAGTGAATGGTGGTACAACATTGTGAATGCACTTCTCGCTGCTGAACTGTACAATTAAAAATGGTGAAGGTAGGAGATTTTGGATGTTTTACAACAAAAATCAAACAAACAGAAAAACAATGTCTGGAATCCATAGAGAGAGTTAGAGCTGGTCAGTGTGACATGTAAGTGAATCATGAGAAGCACACGGCAGGGAAGTCAAGATATGTCCCCAGAGAAAGGTTGCCCCAAACTCATAATGCAGTAGGTGAGAAAGCCTGACTAGAAGATTAGCTCAGAGCTCACTCTGTCTGTTTACGTTCAATTTCAAGGAAACTGAGACAACATAGCCAGCATCCTAATGTTAATCATATGCCTCTGGACTTAGGGATGTGTCATGCTCAGGGGCCCTGGGGTGAGATGCCTCTCCCTCAATGTGTAACTCCATGCTCTCTCCATTTATGTTCTATCTTTCTGGTTTTTTCCCTTTTACCCTCAGTGTCAGGGTTTACCTCTTTTCAAAGCCATCAGTGTGGCACCGGCAAGTCTCCGCTCCCTCTCTCTGGTCAGAAGGTTGCAACCATTTGAGGAAATGACAACCACATTCTCCTATTGAGAGCTTGTTCTCAAATTGATTGTCTTGCCTGTCTTACATCACTTAATCTAGTGAAGAGTTCAACAGGTTTATTATCCCATTTAACAGAACAGAAAACAGAGGCCCTTGGATGAATCAGGAAGGGTGGATAGGAGGAATAAGCCAGGGGAGTGATACCTGGTGGACAACATGAGCCAAGGTTCAGAAAAACAGCAGTTTGGGTGGGAACAAGAAAGATGGATCATGAGAACACAGAGAATAAGAAACGCAGACTCTCTTCTATAAAAACCATTGGCAGGTTTCGAGTCGGGGAGAAAAGGCCACCAGTGTTGTCCTTTTGAGTCCTTTTGAGTAGGGTAGAAAAAGATCAAATGTGACGGAGAGATTAAAAGCAGCTCATTGGCTGTGGGTCACAGGTCCCCCACTTTTCTCGGTCTCTCACCTTAGAAGCAAGAGAAGTGTAGTATTTACATCCACATTATTAAAGTGGTCCCACTCCTTCTGGCGGGGAGGAAAGGGGGTGTTGAGTTATTTGCGTCCTCTCTAGGGTGTGAAAAGGGAGGTTGGATGGCAGATCCACCAATATCCAGGGTCAGTCATGTCAGATAGGGAGAAGGCTCCTATACACGTGCTTTCACCCACAAAAAAGATAAAAGCAAAAGATAAAACCTAGACCTCTAAGACCTTTACTTTCAGTCCTTCCATTTGTGGAATAAAATGACTTCAAAAGCTTCCACAGCCCATAACTTCTTGTGTTTTATAACAGCAATGAAGGACAGTTTTAAGTCCATCCAGCCTTGACACTGCCATGACACTGCATCACACAGATGAGCAAATACGATCACAGACAATAATGCAAAGCTGTAGGCAACGTACAAAATCACGAAGCACTGCTGCTCCCGTGTGCCCTCCTGCCAGTGGCAAAGGACCTTTCTGGGCCATTACAAATCTGGATCTGAGCAGAACAAACTAGTCCTGCAGGTGTTTTGTTCTTCAGGATTCACCAAAGCTAATATCTCAAAGTGTGTAAGACCTTCACATGGGGTTACCGTGTAGGACGATCCTATTGCCTTAATTCAGAAGTCATTTGGGTTTAGCCCATTGTCATTAGAGTTGATTATAAGTAAGATGAATTGTTCTTCAATTTTTGTCTCCCCAAATAGGCAGCTTTCTACCCAGGGGACCAAGTGGACTCTAAGAGACATAGGAGACTCATAATTCAAAAACAAGACTGACAATCATTTCCACCAAGGTACATTTTTCTGCATTTAATGGAGTTAGAAGCATCCAACCCTCTTGTTATTAATTGTTGTTACAAGTGAGTTGAAAACTGTCAACCAAAATAGGCCACATACACTGCAGGCCCTTGTCCCTCTGGAGGACGAATCATTTTGTCTAACGATGACAATTAATAAAAGAGAACATCTGGGTATGTTGATGACTCAGTTTTTCTAAATGTTTCGTAATCACAAAGGGAAAAATTGTTTGCCAGCCCATGCTGTCTCTGGGTACAGGGTCTTGAAGACACCCCACTCCCAAATGTGTAGCTCTTTGGCACACACATCAGAAACTACCCACCACTAACTACCCATTCCTGTATGCTGGAGAAGATAAAGGCATGTGTAATATTTAGGAGTTAAAATTTGGAAGAGAAGGCACAAGCATAAATGAAAAATTGGAATAACCATACAAGGGAGTCTGTCCTGAGTGTCAAATGATCCATCAGCAGATAATAAGAGCTTTCTGAGTCCAGAAAAGGGCACAATCACTTTTGGCTGTAGTAGACAGGGCAAGCTTCTCAGAAGTCATAGAAATTGGCCTAGCCATGGAATGAAGAGGAAGAGCTTAACCAGAGCACATGAAACGAGAACTAGTACCCCGAGAACCAGCTGCAGTGGGAGCCCATCCAGGGGTTATGGTAGCATTTCTTGGCTACTGATCAGTAGTCATTTGGGGCATGTCTAGCCCTATGCACATGAAAATGGAGATAAAATCCTACAGATGGACTCAGAGTTCATAGGGAGAAGATGGGTAGCTGAACTCCAAGGCGCATTGTCACTTATGTAAGTGAGAAGATCAGGTTTCCCTGACATTCCTCAGTCCCAACCCTTGCTTCCCCCCTCTGACTCTTATCCCCATGAGCCAAGCAACACCCTCAGGGTGTCTAAGGCCCATCAAGTCAACCAACAGGCTTCCCTCCCTTCTCCCTCCACCCCCAACTGGGCACCACACACTCAGTGGCTCCATGGTGAGGAATGAATGGTACATGTTCTGAGAATCAGTCACAGAAAGGAAATGAGGAGAGAGGGTCACAAGAAGAAATAAGTAGTTAACAGAGTTCAAGTAAAAGACTGAAAAAGGCTCAAAGTCTGTTTTCCCTGTCCATCTCAGAAAGAAAACTGTTGGAGAGGAGGACATGGAAATCTGATCCTGGGCACACCAACAGCTGCTGAGCCTGAGGGAAAATGGGAATGAGAGCTGAGAGATTGAGATGGGTTCCACTGGAGAAGAAAGCAAAAGAGAAGACAGGGTTATTGGTGGTGGCTGCCCCAGGCCACCAGTGAGGGCTCCTCTGAGGGTTTAGGTCCAGATTCTTGTTTTCACCATGTTTGGGCTCAAAGCCCCTCATAAGGTTTCTATGCGTTCTGTACCATACAGACTTCCAGGTCAGAGGGACACACCAGGAATAGTCCCTGGCTTAAAAGGTCCTCTTCCACCCCCATGGATTCCTCAGCCCAGCCATCTTCCAGGGTCATTCATGGCCCATGACCATTACCTTCCTACATGGAGGACCAACTATATTATTACTGACTTCATTCATTTTGGGGAAACTGATTTCTACAGAACTTGACCTTAGCTTGCCCCTAAACAATGACATCTATGAGCCCATGGATTTGATCTGTTGTTGCCTTTCTAACAGTCATGAAAATAAATGTAACTTAAAAACTGTTTCCTCAACAGGATCTAAGCTTACCACACACATCCTCAGTGTAAGCCTGCCCACTGTGAGAAGCACAGCTTTGGGTTATGACTAACATGACCACGCTGCATCCATGAAGTGGTTTTGGAGGCTCTTTTTGAATCCCAGAAAACCAAATCCTAATTCTCTGCTGACCACACACCCACAACTGCAGCCATGGCCCCTGGCCTGGGGCTGAATCACACTGGAGATGAGGGAGACAGAGAAGGACATGAGAGGACTGGCTATGGTAACAGCATCTGTCAGGAACCTGGAGAGACCCTTGCCAACTTCCTATTGGAATGGCAACGGGAGACAGAGAAAAAAAGGGAAGGATAAATCTGACCCAAAAATCAAAAAAACCCTAAATAATGACAATCAGAATCTGAAAACCACTAGGCCATGGAGTGAAAGGAGAAAACCTTGAAAAGTGGAGAGTAATTGTGAAAGGGGAAATGGTACCTGACACCTTCACGGCTCTTCTCTCATTTGAGATGGGTCTGGTGCTTTTGCCATACTCTGCCTCTAATTTGAAATGCAGTCTCCACACCAGCCTGAGTGCTGGGCAGCTACCTTCTGCCCCACCCCCACCCACTACTGCTCAGAAGCTCTCTGGGAACCTCCCTTCCCTCCCCATCATCCCTTCTGCACAGCAGCTTCCAGGAAACAAGCAAGCAGGAAGGCAGGTGGGTGCGGGCACTTGGGAGGAGTGTTAACCACTCCAGGAGATGTGGAGCACACAGGTAAAGACTGGAGAACACCATGGCGTCGAGTGTGAGATGGGACCAGCAAAAACCAACTTCTCAATGCTCCACTTGTTTGGAATATCAGAGAGCCAAGCAGGAAGCAGCACTGCACCAGGCAGAAGCCCACCTGACACAGGAGCTAATCAGGAGATGAGAGAGCACTGTTGGGTCTACAGTAGGTGACTCAACCTCCTATAGAGAGGTTCCAGCCTCCCCCCAGGACATAGAAGACATATGCTCTGTCGAGATATGCAACGTCTATATTGATGCTACCTATTCAATGAGTATAAAATAAAACAGGGAAACACGTTGAATAAGGGCAAGGAAATGCCATCCTGAAGACTCAAAAGAAACCATCTCAAAAAGCAATTAAAAAAGGAAATGTCAGCAAACTGCAAAAATATAAGTAGTTGTGACCTCTTTGAAAGAGGAACAGAATATCATGGAGAAAAGCAGCCAAAATGGAAAAGAAAACATAAAGCAGAAATGGATGAGGTACAGATTACATGCAAATGGTACATTAGTACTTGTGGGTAAAAATAGATAATGTTAAATCAGTAAAGTAGAGGGTAAACTTAAATGGTTCTCCCCAAATCGCAAAGTGTTAAAAAAAAAAAAGAGAATAAATAATGAATTAATATATAGGCAAGGGAGGTTCCATGAGAAAAGAGCAGAAGAAATAGAGTAAGATCAATAAACAATTGTAAAACTAAGAAAAAGTAACTTGAAAAACCCTGCATGCAAACAGGCAAAGAGAAAAGTTACCTAGGAAATCAATTTTTCTTTAGGCTTTCCCTCTACGCTTACTCATGAACTCCTCACTAGAATAAAAGCTTCTCTACGCTTACTCATGAACTCCCCACTAGAATAAGAGCTCTGTGAGGCAAAGGCTTCATTTAACTTACTGCTGTATTACCCTGTCTAACCAGAGTCTGGCATCGGTGCCCTGAACGTCTAGAAAATGCAAGCAAACAACTGAACTCAAAATTCCATGCATGGTCTTTATTTTGTTCATCACTGTGGATGTTCAACAAATATTTGTCAAATGATGGAGCAAACTGCGATACAAATATGAGTTTTTGTCCTAAGGTTTTGATCCATGGTGTACCTAGTCAACCAAGTTGTATTAGTAATACTTCGCATATGAAAGAAACAGGAAGATTCTTTTCAGCATGAAAGAGAAGATGTCCACTGCTTACTCTCCAGGCGACTCGATAAAACAAAATAGGGAGATGACAATGGGGAAGTAACCACACAGACACATCTGTGAGTCATTTGCTACTTAGTGCAGCCCCCAACTTGGCAATCCAGCCACCTGTGTGCTGCAGGGTGGATTTTTCCAGCTTGGGGTAAAACCTGGTGCCCCAGTGGTTCTCTGCATCCTCCTCCTTGCTTTCCTCTTATTCCAGCACCAGGACACATGTTTGCCCTGAAACATCATTCCAGGCTGAGACAGACGAAGCCTCCGGCCATGTGTGAAGAGCACTTTGCACAGATGCCGCCTTTTCTGTCCAAGCACATGCCGACAATGGGGGAACTATTCAAGCTTTGGGGACACTGTACTGGGAGACTCACTAAACAAAAAGTCTTTGTTCTTCCCTCCACCCAAGCAATGCTGCAAAATATAAAGCACCAGAGTGCTTTCTTTGCCAAGCAACTTGAGTAATGATTTTCTGCATATTTAAAACTCTGATTGAACGATCCAAGTCTCCCCCGCTGCCCACCCCTTTAAATCAAGAACGACTAAGCTACCCTGTTGGAGATGCTGTTGGAGATGCTGTCTGTGACCAAAACTTCCTTTCTACCCTCTCCTAAGAAATCTGTTCATCTGGAGAAATCAGAGCAAGCAGCATGAGCTCAATGATGGAAAATAGTACTTCCCCCATCCGAAATGAAGTTCTAGGGAAACAAGTGCAAATGCTAACAAAGGTGATCTTTGTCTTGTGGGATTCCTGAGGCTGTTTTAATCATGTTTACTACATGTTGCATTTTTTCTTTTCTAAAAGAAGTTTCTCTGAACGTGATTTTTTATTTTTAGAACATGTAAAAATGCTTTTATGATCAAGTAAACACCACTGTCTCCCCAAATATGCAATTCTAAATTGACCATAAGTACCAATGACAAAGAAACATATACACACAGGAAATATACACACTTTTCTATCTTTTTCGAGTTTTCTATGGGCACATTAATTTCAATGCAACTTTATCAAAAATCTTTAACTTAGTAAATTACAAGCTAATGCATAAATATAGCCTTATTTAAAATATTTGGATAATATTTATTAATAAAATCCCTCTTGACATAGCCCATCTCATTTGCCATCCCCTAAAGTGAACACAGTTCACTATATTATAGTTGAAATGGTGGGAAGACTTGGGGTCCTTTATTTCTAGCTACAGTAAGGAACTTTTTGAACCAAAACTAACACAAAGATCAGAAGGTAGTGTCCAAAAAAAGAAAATTAACAATGATATAAGAAAATTAAAATATAAATTAAATTAAAAAAATTTCAGATGGGAAGAGACTTAAAGACTGTTTGCTCCCATGTGGCCATTTCATGGATGGAGAAACAAAAGTGGAGACAGATGAAGTCAGGGTGCCAAGTCTTCCCAGACCCCAAGCAGTGTCATCTCCTTCTTGTTCTCTGGCTACCCTAAACCTTTATGCAGGGTTGCTATGGTATCAAGAGGACCAGCTCTTATCAGAAGTCACAGAGACACAGCAGAAGCAAAGCCCGTCTAAGAGCTGCCAGGCTGACCCCAACACTGGCTTGCACAGCGACCCTCTACATGAAGTTCGGCTCTCTGCTCAACCACAAACCACTTCCCATCTGTTTGTGGCCAGTGAACCCCCGTGAAGGGAGGGGGGCCAGGGAGGAAACATCTGTGCACACTGAGGAGTGAAGTCATAAATGCACTTGATTTTCCCCTTTGGCAAATCCTCTTCTGCCTATTTTTTTCCACTCATTGAAATGCAAAGCTTCATTCCAACAAGAGGGCCTGGAAGATTCCAGAGACTTCTAGAGTGCAAGATCTCCCCTCTGTAGCAGGGATTCTCCAAACAAGGTATCCTTGGATGCCTCAGGGTCCAAGTGTGGGCAGGACTAACAGAAGCTATAACTCCCACAAAACACTCAGTTGCCTACAGACACCCATTTGCTTGTCCCTGAATCCAGCATCTAATCATAGCTAGGCAGAGAGGAAGTTCAAAGATAGGTTCCAAAGGTTGCCACTAAGTCACTTCACCTCTTTGAACCTTGTCTTTTTTCTTTTCCACATGCGAAATGGAAAATACATCTCCTACTTCATGGGATTCTGGTAGAGATTAAACAGAGGGTCAAAATGACAGCAGATAGCCCATAAATATTAGCTGCCCCTTACCACTTATTGCCCCTTAAATCATTGAGGAAAGTTGCCAGCTGAGGTCACCATTGCTGAGTCACTCACAATGTTGCCTGGGTTTCCCCAAAGCTCAGGTCCCCCGTCCACAATAGCACCTTCTCACCAGTCTTACATAGACCCAGCTCCTAGAAGGGTCCAAAGGTAGGGCACAAATAGTGGAATCACTGTGCTCACAGAGAAAGACTGAAATTCAGAGAACCATGAGAAAGGGACCAGTAAAATCCAAGTGGCCATAACACCCAAATCTAATGGAACTGCTGAAAAGCCAGTGACCTCCCAGACAAATTAAGACCTTGAAGGAAATGACCCCAAATAAGAGCTGCAAATCAGCCAGGCAAGGTCCTGCCACTGTCCTGAAGCTGCCTCTTGCCATCAGCAAGGACACCTAAAAGAACACTCTCCCTCAGCCCCCAATACACCCACATCCTTAAAGCTCTTAAAATGAGACATTTAGCTAACAGGAAAGACATGGTATCCAAAGTCCATCCTACTCTCCATGCTTCCCCATGAGACCTTCTCGTGTTGCTATTCTCAGTTGCTGGAATGCTGTGGGTCCCTAAGTTGTACCACTGTGGCTTATCTGACCCAGAACCTTGGGAGAAATGTATCCTTATTTCTATTTGATGCACACAGAAACCAAAGTCTTAAATAATCAGACACAGAAAGAGCTTCAGTCTAGTGTTCTATCTCTAAGACTAGTACACAATTCCTCTCCCTACCAGGCCATGTCCTTCTTCCACAAGCCACCCGAGCAGGTGCTGTGTCCAGGAGCCCTCTCTCCAAAGGCTAATACCCCAGGGTAGTTTATTAGTTGAGATTGTAAACAGTCAAACCCCTGGCTATCCATTCAGCATGCTAGACAGTAACCCCGGGGAGCCTCAGTAACTATGGGACAAGTGCCAGGGAAGAGACACGCTGGCTATGAAGCAGTAAGAGAGTGTTGAGTAAAGCATGGCCACAGTATGGAGCCCCGACCAGCACCTACAAGGATGCCCAGCAAGGACGCCGACTGAGTGCTGTAAGCAGTCTGCTCAGGGTCAGCAGTGCTGGGAGCCCAGTGGGCAGCCCACCCACTCACACAAAGCAAGAAGAGCAGGCAGCACTGCTGGGTGGGCCGGCTCTCTGCTTTTTGCTGTGTCACAGCTCTTACCCGGCCCTTTCTCCCATAGGAACGTCCCTTAGAAGCCCAGGGCTCTCCAAGCAAATACAGTAAAAAACATGCACTCTTTGACTTGCTTTCCCACTAAAGCAATCAAAGTCTTTAACCAGAGAGATGACAAGAGGAAGCCAGGTGACCAGCTACCACAGGTTCCTGGGCCAGATCTGAAATACCAGATGTGACAGGCTCTTACCTACAGATCTTTTTTTAAATAAAATAGCTTTTTATTGCAGTAACATTGCTTTCTGTTTCAGATGTACAGAATTATAATTTGATTCTATGTATACTCACTGTGATCACAACCTAAACATTTCAAAGAACTGGTACGTGGTTTTCACCTAAGGACTGTCAACCTGAGAATGTCTGATCACTTTCAACAAGTTGTATGACCAACGGGTCCCTCCTGAGGTGAGTCACTTCCCCTGTGGCTTTGTTTACTAAGGTCACACACCACTTTTCCCAGGGGAGCCATCTGGTGACCATCTATCTTGAAGACAGTCAAAGGCACAGAGGTGGCTCACCACTTCTGAACTGATGAACCCACAGACCCATGCTGGACAGCTGGTGACTGCATTTAATGGGCCTGGGATCTATTGAGTCCCAGAGGTTGCAAGGGCTGGCTCAGCTAGACAAACATGTTCAGAACTCTTCCCGGAGGGGTGTGAAGTGAAACCCCTTAATTCTTCTTCAGTTAGGGATCTTCACCTCATCCTCTCCCTCCACTCTCATGCTTAGGTCTTAAAAGAACAGAAAATGATAATAAGAGCTGTGGCATCCTATTTATATTCTAAGCCACAGCGCTGTGATTCTCACCCTTCAGTTCTTCTGGCTGCATTAGAAGGGCCCCACCCTTCAGTTTCTGAATCAATAGGTCTAGGTCATCCCCAACAATTTGCATTTCTAACAAGTTCCCCAAAAGCATGTGTTTTAAATCAACCCCTGTTCCTAGAAAATTAATCTCTGGGGGACTGAAAATCTCACATTCAAAACGAAATACTATTTAAGATCTTGAAAAACATGGCCCTCTTATTTTTCCTCTAACCCCATATCTTACAGAGATATATTTGCTATTTCCCTAACTGTAAGAAAAACATCACAAAAGAAATGAATAAAGGCACTGTTTCATCACTGGTCTCAGAATGGGTGGCAGCAGTGAGGGGTGGGGACTGTGGCAAATGGAAAATCCGCCACTCAACAGCACTGCTGCTGTGTAGGAAGGTAGGCTCTGTGCTGCCACAGCTACTCATTTTTGCAAGAGAGGTTGGATAACTAAAATTTTAATGTGAAATCTGCTGATTTTAAGATGCTGGCATCTAACCCAACATTTTTAAATGAAACCATGGACAAAAATGAAAACAAAACAATAACAAAACAATTCTACAGTTGTGCATTTGGCTTTGCCCACTGGTCAACAGCGTGCCACTTCTGGTTTTAATTGTTGGGTATCTGCATCAGCAATAGTTTGAAGAGAAGGCTCCCTGGTTTTAAAGAATTAAACACTACTATCTTAGGCTAAGAGTATGAATTAGCACTAACCATACTTTTGCTGAGACTGTTATTACCAACATCTCCGGGTGTGTGCTGTGGGATGCCAGCTCCCTGGGACTCGGGCATACTTTCCCAGGGCTGCAATTGTATTGCCAGCTCTCTCCTACTCCAGAGCTGTGGTTTTCAGTTTGGGTCTATCCTTCCTGAGAAGGGAAGCATGGGACAAAGTTTATATGGCAGAAGGGACTATGGCAGTCTGTCCTACTCTGTCTATGGAGAAGAGGCACCCCATTAGCCAAGGAGGTACAAATAGGGGAAAGGTGTATGAGGAAGCTGAGCCAGATTCAGGAGGGAGGCATGACCCATCAGTCGGGGAAGAAAGCAGAGAGAAGTTGGAGGGAGGCAGGTGGCGGGAGGTGGGAGGCGCAAGGCGCAGTCTTGCACCCAGAGTGCAGTAGTTGAACAGAGAAGCAGGGATTATAAACTGAAGAGAAAGTGGACCATGTACGGAAGCCTGGTGCAGACAGACACTCAGCTCAAAGTCTAAAGGAGAGAGGCCAGGTTACCACAAGAAGCAATGAGATTCCTGTGGGTGACAAGTCCAAGCAGCTGGAAGCTGGCAACCAGAGGGAAGTGGTTGGTGGGAAGGACAATCCCTGATGGTCATTTATGGGAAGAATCCAAATGTTCAGGGCTTCAGGGCCTGGGAGAGGTAGGCAGTGACTGCTGCAAGAATCACAGTGTTGTTCTCAACCCACCCACAGGGAGCGCTCTCCTCTGGATCTACACTCTTGGGAAAAGGTTGCCAGCTCCTTATCCCCAGACCTCTTGCTACCCTGGGCTGCTTGAATCCCGGCTGTGCTGTGCACTGACCCTCAGCAGCATCCCCCATGCTGCCAGCATGTGGTTCTTCCCCACTGAGAAGTTCCTTCCAGGTTCTCTGGGGTTTTCTTGGACAGGAGGGAGACTCAGTTAGCCCACCTCTGAGCGCCAACAGTTCTGGTGCTTTTCTTGAAATCCTGCTCTACAGGGAAGGACACATTTCAGGTCACAATCCAACATGCATTGATGACAACAAAAGTTTCCCGAGGCAATGTCCGCCTTACTGTTAGGGGCCTGTGGCCCCCAGGACTGGTGTTGATGTATTAAAATAGCTATTGTTAGCATTGGTGGGTAGAGATTTGGAGAAGGGAAGTTAAGCCTTCTCGAGAGAAAAGAGGATTAAAGGATCAGGGAGGGGACAGAGACAGACGTAAAGAGACAGAACAGAACAGGCTAGAGAGAATGGGAGAGGACAGAGAGGAGAATGGAGAAGTAAGGAGCAGAGAGGAGCAGCAGGGAGGCTGGAGGCTGCCCCATATGGGGCAGCAGGGAAGGGAAGGAAGCCAAGTTATGGGTTCCATTCCTAGCCCGGGCTGGTGAGAAGCCCAGGGAAGCATGTTGGGGAAAACTTGTGAGCTGTCTGAGCTGTCTTGAAAACATGGTACTTGAAAACTTGGTTTAATTTTGAAACTGCAAAGCTTGGAAGTCTTCTAGAGAATTAAGGAGAGTTTGCTGTGTTGCCACTTTCAACTTGAGCTATATTGAGTGAGATTTGCTGATGCCAGGCCACTTTGGAGTTGGAGCTGAAAGAATGCTGGAGCTGTGCCTTTTGGATAAGAATTGATGACGCCATCCTGGTCTTCCTCGTTGGATTTGAATCTCCGGCTTTCAGAGAAGGATCGACGAGTCCATCTTGGCTTCCTCTGGCTTGGAGTGAGTGGAGCTGTTTCTTAGAAGAATGAGTGGTGGCGCCATCTTAACTCTTTTATCCGGCTTACGGTGGGGCAGTCGCCATTTTGTGGCTGCACATGGTTATTGTAGCCATGTGCGCTTTGGACTAGAGACTGGACTGTGTGGTAAGATTACTAAAGGGGGTTCCCTTGTACCCCTCACTGACTCTTGTCTCATTTGTCTTTTATTAAGTAAATTTGCTTCTGCCTCCCTCTTAAGACTATGTGGTCTTGCTACTGCATGTGTGGGCTGGGAAGAACCTGGTGTGAGGCTGGCTTTAATGGGTCAGTTGCTCCCCTCTGTAAGTTTGGGTAAGCACCCCATTTTGTCTATTTTCCCACCCGATTTCATTACCACTGCAAAAGACTCAGATATTTTGCCAATCAATTTTTTTTAAGCTGATTGACACTGACAACAAATACTGGGTGGCTATAATTCATAGTTCACAAAGTCCTTATTTCCCTGGTCCTCATCGCCTGTTTCAGAATCCCCCCTTTTCCTCCCTCTCCATCAGGAATTCTTATAAAGGATCCCTTCACTCTGCTTCCCCTGACCCGACCAGGGAGAACTGTTTACAAAGCTGCAATCTTAGATCACAATCAAACAATTTATTTTCTTTTTCAAAACCAGGTTCAAGAGTTGGGACCCAGTGCACTTAAAATATCTGCCAAATGTTTGCTGTTTCAGGGGAGAAATTGTGAATGAGGCTTTCTGACAATAAAATGGTACTGCATGTCACAGCACACCAAGAAACCCAATCTTCAAAGGAACGCCCCTGTGGCCGGCGACACCCTCTCCCTGAGGCAGGGGAAGGAAGCAGACACTTACAGGATTTCTTATAGTTTCATACCACTCTGCCTTCAGACCTTTCATGCCCCCATCAGGGCATGGCACTGTCCCGGACAGGCCTGGTTATGACTCCGACTTACCACACAAGGCTGGGGAGGAGAGAGTCAGCACATACAGCACTTGGGGTGGGGGTGGAGGGTAGAATTAAGTCTCAGAAGAGTGGACACAACTGTCACATAGAAAGTGGATAAATCCACAGAAACCCAAGTTTTCTAAACTCCAACTTTCACACTTTTTCCAGAATATTTAACGAGCTTCCAAACCTGTTATATAACCCTGTGTTTTGCTACTTACGACATGAAAAGGGAACACCCCCCAAGGATGCCAGCCTCCTTCTAGCTCCCATAACTCAGGTGTACACCCACAAGTCTCCTTGACCCCAGAGTGCATGAGTCAGAAGAACCCTGTGGACTTGGTTCCCATGCCAGTTTCTACTTGCATGGCTGTGTGACCTGGAACAGAGCACAGCACCTCTCTGGGCTACTCTCTCACCTGTGGCCTGAGGCACTTTAAACTGCTGACCCTAAGGTCCTTTTCAGGCTTCTTCTGAGAACTCCAACTACACACCGGGAACTCTTTGGCCAGACAAAGAGCCCAGGAGCAAAGCAAATGCAAAACAGAGGATGTAAAGATTCAGAATCCAGGACTGAGCTAAGACAAAGGGAATAAAAATTCACTTCTCACTGAGCTCAACTCAGATACTATCCCCTGCCCAAGTGGCTTGCTCTTCTTTTGGGGAGTCTTGCAGGACCCACATGAGACCCGGTGAGACACAAACTCACTGAAAGAGTGAGAATGGGAGCTACGTGAGGAAACAAAAAAATCACCCCAAGTCCCCACAAGGCTGAACCAAGTGTCCGCCCATCAAGAGTCTATCTAAAATCTCACTCTCACCTGCTCCAAGGAGCTTCAGCACCTGCTCCAAACATAAACAGCAGTGCCTGGGCTTCAACTCACCTCAGTCTCACAGTCCTTCCTCCCGCAAATCTGACACACTGGTCATTTTCTGACACCGTCTCCACATCCACTGCTTCCCTTTGGCATCAGCTAATTCACTGTGCAAAGCAGCATTTATATATAGAAAGTTGCAGCCACGCAGGTTAGCATTAAAATAGAGACTTGATGTTGCCGTGGCAACCAAACAAATGATATTCAAAATGAAAGGGAAGTATTCTGCAATCGAAAAAGCATGTCCACAGCTTTCCAGGGCAGCTGCGTGGTTCCCCCTGGGGGGTGGGTGGGACAACTTCCTTAAGAAGGGCCTGGTCTTCCATGAACTTTCTCCTCCCCATGAAGTCACTGGCTCTGATTTGAACTGTGGCCATGGCCCCCTGCACAAGCTCCTTCTGAAAGACAACCCAGCCTGCCCTCTGGAGCAGACCAGAGAGCAAGACACTGAAAGGTCAAGTCAAAGGTCAACTTGACTAGGTCAAGATTTGCCAAAGTTTAACTCCTCAGGCATCACAGGGAACCAGCCTGTGGCACTGTTGCTAGTACCAAGGATGTTTCTGGAAACAAAGTGGCTACAGGCAAAGAATCCAGAGGCACCTGTGAGAGATATTTGACAGGTTGTTCTACCTTTCTGAGCCTCAACCTAAAAATAAGGGGGTGGTGGGGACCTAAAAATAAGTGGGGCTGGGTGGAGATAAGCCTGGTACCTCTACCTCTGTGGTTATAGGGTGTGCATCTTTTCTTCTTGGCCACCTTCTTTTTCTTCTTTCCTCTTGTTTCCCTGGTCCCTGGATATGTGCTGCCAACAGCGTGCAGAGGCTACTGCTTCTTGGATGTGATGGGTGGATGAAGTCACAGCTGCCCTTGCTCATCCAGCTACTGCCAGGACATTCTCATCCTTTAAGTCAAAAAGTATGGTTTCTGATATTCAAGGACCCTCCAGGGGCCTGGGTGTGGGCCCGAACAACTCACCGAGTCTTTCTGAGCCTTATCTACACACTGCAAAATCTGGTGTGATCTAGAATGATTAAAACCACAGAGGATGATAATACTAAGGGTAGAGTGATTGGAACTCTTGTTCATGGCTGGTAGAATGCGAAATGGTACAACCAGTCTGGAGAGCAGTTTCCTATGGAGCTAAGCATCAGTCATGATGATGTTTCTGTCAATGACAGTCACCTAGATGACAGTTGTCCCTTTGGGCTATGCCACACAGCCCAGGTGTAGAGTGGATTACTCCAGGTAGATTAGTGTAATTGCACTCGATGATGTTTGTGTGACAAAATCACTTCATGATGCATTTCTCAGAATAAATGTTAAGCAGCCCATGAGTGTACATTCATCAGCTGAACCAGCAATCCCATTCTGAGGTACTCAGTCAAGAGAAATGAAAATATATGTCTACATAGTCTCACACATGAACAAACACAGCAGCTTTATTCACAAAAGTCCCAAACTGGAAACAATTCAAAAAATCACCAACAGGAACTGATGAGCAAACCATGGTATGCCCACACAACAGGATTCTCCTTGAAACCAAGGAGTGAACTATCCCAGTTCTGGCAGAAGCCAGTCCCCAAAGCCAGTCCAGGCTGCATAATTGCTACTTTCACCTTGAAAAAGAAAATCACAAATGATGACACCATCTCCCGATAGGATTATTCCCATCAAAGGTGGGGTTCCCGCACACAAACTGTGAAGTACTGAGAACCATCCATTGTTAGTAATGCTTTTTACTGCAAAACGTTAGTAATGCTTTGTTAGTTTTAGGCCAGTGTAGCTCAACCTTGGAGCAGCCTCATCAGCATCACGTGGGAATTTGTCAGGAAGTACAGATTCTCAGGTTTCACCGTAGTCTTCTTAAATCAGAAAATCTGGGGCCAGGACCCTACCATGCCTTTTAACCAGTCCTTTACATGAGTGACTTCAAAGCGTGCTAGAATTGGGGACCAATGGCCTCCAGAGGCCAATAAGATCCAGTTAAGCCAGGCCCTCAATGAAGGGTCAACCTTTTAACACAAAACACCACGGACACGGGTGATGTTCTCTATCTCCTCCTTGCTCTGACTGTCTTCCCCTCTCTCCCCACTTTTGCCTTCAGTCTGCCCCGATGTATGACCAGCATGGATACCTGGCACGAAGCATTGTGATCTAAGCTGAAGGCCAGAGAGGGAAGCTTGGCTGTGCGGAGGCCACTCAAACTCTGCTGACACCCCATCCCATCTGTCCAGACAGGCTCCTGGGTCAGGACCAGAAGTGACAGTGTCATCCACTTCCCACTCTTAGCTCCTGGAGCACTTCTCAAACCAAATAGCAACCTCGTGACTGTCCTGATGAACCCTGGAAAAGCACAACTTCCTACTTACACCGTAACAACAACTTCAAAGCCACTTTGCATGGTTTCTGGCTCCAAAGCCATGGAGGATCACAAAGAAGAAATCAGAACCATATGGATTTCATATTCAGCAAAATAAACAGAATTATAGCATCAGGGTTGGGTCCAAGAAGCCAGGGGGCTGTGTGTTTGGCCTGAAGCCCAGGCTTGGTGGCCCCCAGCGTGGGCTGGGCTCCCCAGCTTCATCTCCCCACCCACGACTACCACAAATAGTGCCAGGGGCACCTGGTGTGCGGTCCCTCCTTGCTGAGGACTCTGCTAGCAAGCAATTCAGTCGACATTTCGGTGAGAGTTTTATTGAGTTTTTATATTCTCTTTTATGGTGCCTTTGACGATAGGTCGGCTTCTTTTTCTAGTTTCGCCCAAATATGCACAAGCACAGACAGGATTACTGTGCATTAATGACAGTGTGACAGCTCCAGGAGTGGGGCTCGGATGGGGGGCAGCCCCCTTATACGCTGATTCCTTCTTTCCAGGGCAAAGTTCTGGCTGTATCCGCTCTTGTGCCTCCTCCTCAGGGAACAGTGGCATCTTCCTCTGGCAGTTTCTAGGGCAACAATACAGAGCCTCTCACAGCCAGTGTTTTAAACCAAGGGTGAGTTGGGTTGCAGGGCAGGGTCTAGAGATATTTACTGATTTTCATGTTGCGGTGGGAGAGGTGGGTGGGTTCACCACATTCCTGTCGCTGCTATAACAAAGTAGAACAAACTCAGAGACTTCAAAGAACACACATATTATCTTAAAGTCCTGTAGTTCGGAAATCAGTCTCACTGGGCTAAAATCAAGATGTGAACACAGCTATGTTCCTTCGGGAGACCCTAGAGAAGGATATTTCCTTGTCCCTTTCAGCATCGAGAAATTGCCTGCCTTCCTGGGTTAATGGCCCCTTCTTCCATCTTTAAAGCCAGCAATGGTGGACTGAGTCTTTCTAGCTTCCTCTCCCACTATAAAAAGGCTTGTGATAACATCAGGGTCACTTGGAAAACCTGAGGCAATCTCTCCATCTTAAAGTTGATGATTTGTAAACTTTCCTTCATCTGCAACCTCAAGTCCCCCTTGCCATGCAAACTAATATGATCATGGGTTCCAGGGACAAGCACATGGATATCTTGAGAGGTCTGAGGAGTGGTCATCATGTACCCACCCTCAAGTTCTACTGGCATCTTATTAGTAGAGATGTTGCTAAATACCCTACAATAACATGGGAACACCCACCCACAGCCAACCCCCAAAGTTAAATATGCTATTAAGAAACCCTGGTACCACCCAACACTGACCAAGTCTTAGTTGTGTTCCCATAGCCCATAGCCCATTTCCACAGGGAGGTCAGCTGTGGCACTTCTAATGATCACAGAGAAGCTCTGGTCCACAATTCAGGAGGAATTTCTTACCATTCTGTAGAGTATTAAAGTAGATTCTATAACTATTCCTGAATCACCCTCAAACAATACTCATTTGATACATAGGAAATACACATAACCTATGGAAACGTATGAAATGTATCTCATCCATAAAGGACACATAAACACAGTGGACACAACTCATTTAAATATCTTTCTGCCAATAACTTCAAGTAGATAGCTAATTCCGCTTTCCTGCTGGGTTGCTTTTTCATCTCAAAACCCGCTATGAGAGCACACCAGAGCACAGCCATGTTCACTCTCCTCCCTTCTAGCAGTGCTGCGTCACCATCACCCCATCACAATTCATGAAAATGTTGCAGATCTCAGTCCCTACCTCCATGCCCTCTTGCCCCTGGGCTCCTGTGGGTACCTAAGGGAGTTCTATAGCAGCTAGGGCAGGGAGAGAAAGGCCTGCAAGGAGGCCATGTCCAGTCTGCGAAGGGTGATGCCCTAGAGCAGGTAACTGCCACTCAACCCACAACTGCATGTGCTGCTGAATTTCCTGGAGCGAACCAAGAAAGGGTATCACAGGTGACTCCAATGGTTTCATGCAGTTCTCCTGCAGAGACAAGCAGGCAGCATCTACTGACTATCTGCTGACAAAGAGGCATTCCTGCCTCCCCCACCTACCAAGTAAAAGCTGAGCTGAGGTACGGTGGCCCCTGGGGTATGTGTGTGTGTGTGTGCATGCGCGTGCGCGCGCGTGCATGCGTGTGTGTGTGTGTGTGTGTCCTGGGAGTGCATACAGGTTCAGATACTCGTGTCCTACACCCGAGGTGACATTTTGCTTTCTCTACTCACCACAAGAAAGCACTTATTTAGCTTCTCCCTGGCAATCATCTTGCATTTTCTGCCAAAGCCACCATCTCTGCCCCAAAGCTTGGAAGCAATGACTGCAGTGAAGCCCTACCACAATGTCAGTGATTCTTCAGGGCTCAGGACCACCTGCATCACTGTGGACCACACAGTCCACTGTGTTCATCCATTTGTCCAACAAATGCTTGTGGTGCATCTATTCTGTGCTGGACACACCCTTCTGGACCCTGGCTATTGTCAACAGTTTACATACAATCTCATTTGACTTCTGCCACACCCATGAGGTACATGGTCCCTCCCATTCTACAAGGAGATTCCAAGTCAGATGCTTGTCCTGGGGATGTGCCTGCAATGGCAGCTCTGGTGGCCACCTGGGCTTTGTCACAGCAACAGGTCCAGGTCATGCTACTCACAAGACCTTGTGAGTAGGGAGGGCTGCACTTGTGCATCTGGCTCCAGAACTCTTAGCACCTGCTTGCCAGGACAGCTCCCAGACCACCATCTAGCATGGCTCATCCACCACTGGCCTGCCCCAGCCACGTTCCCCTTCAGGTTACTGGGCCCAGAGGTCCCACTTCTGAAGGGCAGAGCAGGGGGAGAGGAAGTAATGCCTCCCTCCAACTTCAGCAGTTCCTCTGTTGCTTTGCCCTGCAGTGAGTCACCTCCCTCTGGAGACCACTACCAAGAGCAGCAGTCCCTCACAGCGGGAGAGCTCATACCACTTCCCTTTTCCATTTCCCAAATGCAGCTTCCGCCAGCCCAAACAGTAGCTTGTAAATTCCAACAGAATTGCAAAGATGCTTTGATGACGGAGTTTTCAAATACAGCTGACCCTGAGCAACACAGTTTGAACTGCTTAGATACAGATTCTTTGTGCAGACTTTTTTTGGTTTTGTTTTGTTTTTCAGTGGTTTCACACTCACATATTCATCTACCAGGGATGTCTGTTGATTGAACTGAGGATGTGGAATACACAGATGAGGAATATCAACTCTAAGGGACTTGAGCATCCTCTGATTTTGGGATCCATAGGACCCTGAGGTCAAACCTCTGCAGTTACCAGAGGACACCTGTTGTTAAGTCTTGGGGGGGGGTTAGGTCAAAAGCTATGTATGGATTTTCAACTGCACTCCTTACTCATTACCTCCTTCCCTGCTACATTGCCCATGGTCAGTGGTACATGCCATGCATGGTACAGACACCGGTACAGACAGACACTGCTCCTACTGTAGCTTCTCAGTTCCCTCACTCAGTTCGCACTTTTGGGGGCTTCTGGGTTAGTCTCTTCATCTCCTGTAACATGCAGGGTTATGAGTCTTCCTTTCATACCTGGGTTTCCGTGGCAGAGGGAGAGCTTCACTGGCATCATATGGCATTTCTGAGCACACCGTAGGTGAAATGGTAACCTGGAAGCCATGGTGGGCTCCAACAGCATCTCATTGGCCTAAGGGACCAGCCAGCCAGCAGTGATTTGTGGCAGTTATGCTGTGTGAGCCTGTCTCAGGGCCATGCACATCCTTGCTGTGATGGCAGCGCCCCCATTTCCCTTTGGGGAAGCATTTTCCCCCACTCTCTGTCATCATGGTTTGTGGACCCCAACTCTTCAGTGAGCACATTCCACCCCTCTGGCTATAGTGACTAGTTTAGGATGGACATGTGACCCAAGTCAATCATCTGAGATTGTAGGAGGTCACCTTGACAGTCTGCCAGAAAAACCTCCCTGAGGATGCAATCAATGCAGAAGGAAAGGGCCTGGTAGAGAGGATGGGATAGAGACTGACTGGGCTGACATAGTGTGAGCCTCTTAACTGAACCACACTTGAAGACATTCTTGGGAATGTTTTAGTTACACTGGCCTATACATTCTTCTTTCATTTGACCTCCATTTGAGAGAGTCCTGTAATAGAAAGCAAGCTGGTTAATATCCCTTTAGCCAGGGCCAGGGGCTAATACTGACAGCAATGCTAGAAGCTTAAACAACATAGTATAGAATGCTAGAGATTTAGTCCCTTTCTTCAGTCCATCCTCAAGGGTAAGGGCCTCTCCCAAAGTTATCTGCATTTCTAAATACCCCTGTATTTGTTTCCTATGGTCACTATGAAAAAAATCACCACAAACCTGGTAGCAGAAAGCAGCATAAACATAATTTTCAGTTCTGAAATCCAGAATTCAAAAGATGTATCAATGAACTGAGGTCAAGGTGGTGGTAGGGATTCCCTTTGAAGGTTTTAGGGGAAAATCCATGCCTTGTCTCTTCCAGCTCCAGAGGGGCTTCCAGCACTCCATAGTTGGTGGCCACATCACCCCAATTTTTATCTCCCTAAGCATACGCCTTCTCTTCTGTGTATAGTAAAATCCGCCTTGGCTCCTTCTACAAGAACATTTGAGACTGCATTTAGGGGACCCCTGGGTAATCCAGGATAATCTTTTCATCTCAAAATCCTTTATTTTATTGCATCTTCAAAAGTCCCTTTTTCCTACTATGGAAACATGCTCAGGTTCTGGGAATTTGAATGTGGACAAGTCTCTGGGAGTTATTATGGCTGCCCGCCCCCCCCCCCAAGTCAGACTGCTACATGGCTGTGAAAAATGTCACTGTTTACACCTCCAAAGCCTCACAGCAGTGGGCTGTGACTCCACAAAAACCATGGGGACAACTGGACAAGAAGCGTGCATAGGGAGAAGAAATTACCACACACTTGGTAAAATGGGTTTGGAGTAGAAGATCTACAAGAGAGAAATGTCTCAGGCAGAGCTGGGCTGGGCTGGCGGTCACCAGGGAAGGTCCTGTCTGGTGGGATAAAATTGCATTTTATCCCCCTCAGCATAAGATGAGATTCATAAAGTACATCCTACACACACACCGTCTAATTTTCCTGATGTGGGAAAGGGCAGGGGGCAAGGCAGGTTCTATACAGGAAACAGATGAGGAGAGTAGAGAATGAGGGAGAACAAGACAGTATGACAGCAAGCCACATCCAGTTGAGACAGTTCTCATAGCCTAATTGACTTTGACCTGTATCTGTGGGAGAGGAAGCTGTGGCCTCTCAAGGATGCTTTAGGCCAGAGACACTGAGAGAAGAGTAAGGACCATCAGTTGGAAACAACGTGAATCTGTCAACCCAATATTCATGGGTGGGGTTTTGTGTCTGGAACAACATCCCATCCCATCATGGGAAGAACAGAGGTGGGCCATGCCTACAAGGTTATCAGGATGGAACTAAGCCTGCACCCCTCTGTCACCCCCAAAAGGAATCCAACAATTGGGAGACCATCCATCCACTCTGTCCATAACCCAAAACTTGCAGCTGCCCTATGGAAGTACTACATCAGAACACACTCACAACCTGGGGCGTTAGGCAAATGTGGTGAACAAAACTGGGCTTTTACATTTCTCCTGTGGCCGGCAACCTGCAACATGAAGCAACAGTTCAAACTGGAGTTTCCAAAGGCTGGAGGTTCCCACTACGCTGACAGACCTCAAGATGATCCCTTACATGATATACAAACTGACACAGGTGCTAAGGAGCTCCTTCCTTTTTTTGGTTGAGACTAGGTCTTGCTATGTTGCTATGTTACCTGGGTAGTCCCGATCCCATGGACTCAAGTGATCCCCAGACTCAGCCTTCCAGGTAGTTGGGATTACAGGCATCTGCCACCATGCTCAGCTGCTTTTTCGAGACTAGGTCTCACTATGTTGTCTGGGGTAGTATCAAACCTATGAACTCAAGCGATCCCTGGCCTCTTTGCCTCCCAGCACTTGGATTACAGATGTGTGCAACCATGCCTGGCTTGAGGAGCTTCTTTTCAGCTAGTTACATATATGTCGTACCACTCAGCATTAGGGAAAGTTACATAACTGGTTCATAAAGTCTGTGATGTGTTGTCACTGGGCCCCAAATGCTTAACTGGTTCTGCAGGGACCACTGAATATTGGAATCTGGAGGCACCGTTTCTAGGTCACAGAGTCTTGCAGTACAGGGGTGAAGAGGATGAACTTGAGAGCCAGGCAGCTGGGTTCAAATCCACACTCTGCCTGGGCAAATCACACCACCTGTCTGGACGCACAGGGATGCTTGTGGAAATGGGAACAGTGATAATAACATCTCTCACAAGGATGAAATGAGTTCTAGAGAGCATTTTCAGTTGGACTGTCCTTGCTAATCAACTGTTGGATGACAGCTTTTTCTCCCAGTGCACAGCTCCCTGTTATTTATAAAATGTTCTGATGAAATTCAGGTAGTCCCAATTCTCCAGCCCATGTTGATGGTGTATCCTCCACCTCCTGCTTTATTTTTTTCTCCCTCCACCACTCTCTGCAGATGAATGCCCCACCTCGCTGAACTTACAAGGTCATATACCTCCCACCAGCCAAGAGAGTCAGGAAGGGGTCTGACAGGACCACTGACGAAATGCTTCCTGGAGATCTGTACAGAATACCCAGGCAACAATCCCCACCCCTCCCTTCAAGCCAGGATGTCTGAAAACCTCTATGTTACACTCTGAACATGATGGCTCTTTGAGAATACAGCTTGATCCAGCTGGACCCTGGCTTAGGGTAGCTGTGATTGCAGAGAAGAAAACAGCCCCTGGAAATCTGAAGCAAGATCCCAGCCAGTAGATATGAATTCTGTAATTGAGCATAATCCCTAGGAGGATGGTTGAGAGCAATATTCCTTGACCTTGACACTGCCCCAATAGGTATGGTTCCACTGCATGGCACACAGAGCTGGGTGTCTCTGACACCTCTGGGGCCAAAACGACAGCCTTGCTGGGGTCACTTTTGTGAGTACGACTTTGGGGCTGGGATCTTTCCTTCAGAGATTTAGCACAGCCCTCATTTGAGTTTGCAGAAACACTAAAACACCCACCACCTTCTCTCAAAGCTCTTGGGCTGCTTCATGAGTTCACACCAGCATCTGTAAGAAGTGGCAGACCCCCACATGTTCTTGATACAATTACTCTCCCCAGAAGCAGACCCTGCCCCAGCACCCTTCCCTTAGTCTCAGTCTAGGGGGTCATTTGCTCAAAAGGTATGTGGAGTCCCAAGTCCTTCCCTGACCTAAAGGTGAAGACTGGCTATGTCAGAGTTTCCAGGATCATCCTGGGTTTGGTGATTCACTAAGATCCCCAGGGCTCAGTAGGTGATCCTGTCCACAGTCACAGCAAAAGGCTAAAAGAAAAATCAGCAAAGGGAAGGGTGTCTGGGTGAGGTCCTGAGAAAATGGGGTGCAAGCTCCAGGACATCACTCCCAGTGCAGTCACAAGGATGCCCCTAATTCCCCCAGCATCGCTGTGTCAGTGGCGGACAGGTGGTCACCCTGGGAAGCCCCTAGAGACTTTGGTCCAGGGGTCTCATTGGGTTCCATAGACCCCCAGTGCCTGACATAAATACAGATCCACAGGCCCAGAAGAAAGCAGGTGTGCAGCATTGGCCACACTGCTTACACAGCTTAGGTAAGAGTCCCCTTATCATGTAAGGGGATGGTGGGAGCCTCCTGCCAGGTGAGTTCTGACACATCAGCTAGGAGCCAACATGGCAAGCAAGTCTGTGTGAGGGAGCAGCACTGGGTTTCCTATGCTCACAGGCACTGGAGCCCACCCCCCCCTCACATCCACCCCTGTCAACTGGCCCAGTCAGGGCACATGCCTGCCACCAAGTCTTAGCAGGTGATGAGCCTCCGAAACATTGAATTGACATTGTATTCACCCCTGCACAGGAAGTGCCATTTCCCAACTGGCTGTGGTCCTTGTGAACACGTTCCCCTTCAAAACACTGACCTCCAAGTGCAGTATTTCACATTGACCGACCAACACTTCAGACCAAACAACTACCACTGACTATTACTGTCAGGCACTGGGCCAAGCACCGGACATGCATGAATTCGTCACATATTAATATTCATCTTTATAGAGTCAGCTGTGGCTAAGCGGTGCAGTAGGATTTCCCCAAGGCTTCATTATCAGAGGTATGCACTCTGGTCTATTTGACCCTGAAGCCTGTGACCTTTAACCCTTGCCCCAGCTTCTCATGGAAGCCTGTGTTTCGCCAACCACCACCATCATTTCCCAGCATAAAATCATACACCTTCTTTTTTTTTGGTCTTCCTAATATTTTTTGTTGAGTCACTTTTCCTTAAAAAAAAAAATCTTGGAAAATTTTATAGTATTCTCTGAATAGAAAACCAACAATGTTTGCCAGAAATACAAAGTTAGCACAAAAATAACCACAATGAAAACTAAGCAGTGTTATTCAGTCCTGGCAGGATATCGCTACCTGACGAGGCCCATTCTCACTCAGCACCATCCAAACTCTCCCCTGAACAGAGTAGGAAGGACCAACAGAGACACGACAAGGGAAAATCCTTCCCTTATAACTTAACAGAACTGAGAGCCTCACTCATAAACCATTTGCATCTTTGCACAGAATTTTGGGAAACTATACCTTATGCAGGAACTCCCAATTTCCTATATACCCTAGACCCCATCTCAAATTCCAGAATGTCTGATCCTTTCCCACCCATGAGCTCCCATTTGTTCTCCAGCCTCTGGGGCCACTATACCCCAGGAGTAAAAGCACCACAGACTCCATCTGGATCTGCTGCCCCTCCCACTCCAGTCTGGCTCCTGTGCTCCTGATTATTCCCATCTTTGTTTTCTAGGCTCCACTCAGCTGACCAGGGTACTGGTCCTCCAGGTGGTTCCAAAATCCAGAGGACATAGGGACAGTGGGACAGAGACTCCTAGATGGACACATTATAAGCTAAGAAGGATGTGGGGGGGGGAAGGGGAGAGCAACAGGAGGAAAGGAAAGCATACAAAGTCAGAAATGTGCCATTTCTCTAAAATAGAGAATAAAATTCTTACCTCCCCATCCCTACGTGACATCCTATAGCCATCTGGTCTGGTATCAGGAACAGCTAACCATGGGCTCTGGGCTCTGAAGGAGTTACTCAGAGACTCAGAGGTTCCTTCCCAGAGACCGGCTGGTAGAATTTTCCTGGGCAACAGGTCAGAAGGGCACTAAGTGCATTGGCAGGGGAAGACCGTGGGGGTGGTACAGAGAAGTGATCACACCTGGGTCTTTGTCTAATGCAGCGATGTCTACCTTGGCTGCCTGGGAGAAGCGCCTGGGGGCTTTATAAGCACCCTAGTGCACAGGAGAGCTCCAACTCACTCAACAGGACTCTGGGGGAGAGCCCTGGAGCTAGGCTGCCTTTCATGTGTGCTGTGCATTCACCATGCAGCCAGCAGGCCACTGTGATGTCTCCATGAAGAATGCTTCCACCCCTGCAAAGGCACTGCTACCTCCCTGGTCCACAAGTCACCTGTCTCAATGGGTTACTCAGGAAGAAGGGAATATAGGACCCCCAGGCCACAAAGCCAGCCTGCAGGCCACTGCTTTAACTGTAGCCCATACCACAGCACCTACAGCAGCGGCCTTGAGAGCTGGTGAGGCAAGCTTAGGTCTCCATTTAAGCTGCATGACCTCTGTCTGCGAGAGGACAAAGCTTGCTGGGGTCCAGCTTTGGAGAAGCACTTGGCAACTTCCCCCTGCATAAGGTCTCAAGACAGTCCGAAAGACATTCTGGTTTTAGATTTTCCTGCTGTGTTAGTGGTTTTTCTGGCTTAAAATATACTTTCTGCAAATCCTGGAGGCAGACCATGGCAGAGAAACCCCAGTTTCCCTCAATTACTGATCTTTCTGTCCACAAGCCTTCCCCCATCCACAGGGGCTGGTATGTCCATAGGTAAAGAATAGAAAGGACCACTTGCCAGCACCATTTCCGAGATACGATGGTGAGGCTCAGGACAGGCCGGCGCCCGTGGTCTGTCTGGGAACAGAATTGATGCATTAGTGGCTTATCTGCAATTTGGGGGAATGCCATTTCTTTAAAAACAGGGAGTAAAGAGAAAGGAGAAAGAGGGTGCCCACACGCCATAGTTGTCTAACTAATGCCATAACTGAGCGAACTGACGGAGTCCACCTTTTATTGTCCCTGACTGGATCACAACCGGGAAGGAAGAGGAGGGACTCCCGCCTGGGGCCACAGAAGCAGCCAAGAGGAGGATTGCAAGAATGAGGCAAGAAAATGGGATTTTGATTGCACAAATAAAGAAAGGAGACCAGAGAGCGGTGACAAATGACATGTGAATCACGAAGACGAAGCCTTCCCAGGATTCAACGTGTTCGAACAGGCAGTGTAGCTCAGTTTGAGAAACAGGACACGGGAAGAGTGTGTTCACTGTGCAGCTCGCTGCTCCAGGAGCTGACTCCACCCTGGAGGCCCCTGCGGAGCAGAGAGGGAACTCTCCGTGATAAGTGTACCCCCAGTCAGCAGGAACTCAGTTGGCTCACATTCGCCAGTAATAATGCTGGCATCAGGATGTTTTTATTTGAGCCTATTGTCCAGTACAGAGCTACCCCGCTAACCCTGAGCAACCAGGCAAAGTCTCCATATAGGTGACGACTATTGGACACCTGGCTACATGCAGCAAGGCCGGTGGACGGGCAGCACTGAGCTTGTCAGAAGCTTGGCCCAGGTCCCTCCCCAGAACTCCTGCATCAGAGCCTGTATCCTAGCGGGAATCCCAGGTGAACACTGGCCTGTTCACATTTAAGAAGCACACTTAGCAGCAGTAGCCAGGCTCTGTTACCCTGCACATGGGAACTTCTGTGCAGTCACATACCGATCAAGTGTGCAGCAAATGAATGAAGAATTCAATGCCTGTTTTAGATGAGGCCGCTCATACTGTCATTTTTCACTAATCAAACCCGAAACCGCATCTACTTCTTCAGTGTCCTTAACTCATGGATCAATCTGCAACCAAAGCGACTGCAGATTAAAATGTTTCCCTATAGTCACTGATCTGATAGAATAAGGCGTCAGGATTTATTTGCCCATCTGTTCACTTTTTAAATTATTTGTTCACCAACATTTGTTGGGCATCTATTATATGCCAGGAACTGAGAAAAAGCAGATAAATGACCCACGCTGGTCCTGGGAAGAGTTTGCCTTCTGGTAAGACAGGTACTCACAGAGCATACAGATGGATGTGTGCGGCACCTAAGGGACCAAAAAATACTGGGATGGGGAGTCCAGAGGCACTCCTTGGCTGCTAAAGGTCAACATAATGACATGCTTTCTCTTTACCAGGCTCATCTCTGCTTTCTCTGCTCCCTTCTGCCTTGCTTTCTGTTAAATTGATTGTATTTCTTTATTCTGTCTCCCACCCCCACAAACTTGGCATTTCTAGAGTCTATTTATACTACTTAGGTGGTTACACTGACATTTTTAACATGCACATTTGACTTCAAGCATACAGTTAATCAATAGCTCTTTTCTGCTTCTGGATAATACAAAACCCTGGAATGTTTTAATTTCCATCTCCTCCCTCCCACCATCTAGTTGTTGGAAGCATGAATGAACTGAAGGTGTGAATTTCCCACCAGCCTTGGAACTGCCTGGTTATTTACTATCTCCTTGTTAGGATGATTTTCTAGAAAAATTTAAAAAATTCCAAACTGACCCAAGAGGAAATAGAAAACCTGAACAGATCTATCATGCTCAAAGAAATTGATTCAGCGGTCTAAAAACTTATCTTAAAAAAAAGATAATGGGTCTATGTGGTTATATTGACAAATTTTCTCAAACCTTTAAGGAAAAGACAATGCTTATCTGATATAATCTCTTCCAGAAGTAGAGGGAAAAACACTCATTGCCTTTTATCATATCCAGATAGTGACCATCAGAGAAAAACAATGTAAAAATTCAATACCGACTTCTTACCCTCACAGGGCATAGTGTAAAAATTCTAAAACAGATTAACTAACCCCAGGAATAGAGGGGTACTAAAACATTCAAATACTCATTAAACTCAACACAGCACAAAATCATAAGAAAAAAGCAGAATAATCCAGATACACAGAAAGCCTCTGAAAATTACAAATTCTCACAAATTAAGAGTGAAAGAGAATATTTCATAGTCTGAAAAACTGTAACTACCAAACACTCAGACTTAACTTCACAGTTAAGGAAAAACATTGGAAGCTTTTCCTTAAAGTCAGGATAAGATTTGGCTCTTCACCACCTTTGTTTCTTTTCAACACTATATTGGTTTCCACTGACTGAAGCTAGTTAAGGTGATAAAAAGAAATAAGAAACATAAAGATTGAAATGGAAGAAGCTGCTGACATTTTCACATAATTACCTGCTCCCAAATTCAAAAAATTCTACAAACTATCAGAACGAATAAGGCAGCTCAGGATCTACTAGCACAAGTAAAGTATTCCTAAATATCAGCAATAATAATAAAATATAACTTTTAGGGCTAAGATGGCTGCTGTTCATCTTCATGCTTTCTCTAATATCCCACTTAAAATGAGCAAAAAAGTGAAAAAATAGGTGCAGAGCCACAAAGAGGAAAACGATGAAATAAGAGTTGACAATAAGTGAAATACATCACAAATTTTAGATAATGGAAAATAAATAAATTAATGGTAATGACTTAGCATAGAAGAAAAAATATGAACCTTCATGCTCAGAGGAAGACACTAAGAAGTTGATTAATAATGTAGAATTTCAGATATATTCAGGCAAATTCATAAGTATAAGGTACAAATGTAGTGGAAGTTTACAAAGTGGGTGGGAGGAAAGCTCCCTAGATCCCTCCCTACCCTTGGCCAACAGGTGACACACTCCAACCCATATGGCAGGAAACAACACACCGACGCTTGAGGGAAACAAGTCCAGAGCTACCTGACTCCAAGACAGAGTGACACACTATAGTGAAAGTAAGGTGATTAGGTTAATGTTCAAATACTGCAGTTTTAAGATCAGAGTCGCTTCTTTTCTAGCATGCTGCTGGAGGAAGTATGCCAACAAAAAAGGGAAGAAACTAAATAAAAGGAAAAGGTGAGACCCAAGAAATATCCAAAAGCAGATGGGAAGCAAAGGGAGGTAATGGAATGATCCTAAGGTGACAACTGTCCATTGACCTAATAAGTGGGATACACCAAACCAGAGCAAGCAGATTCTTCTATCACTGGTGACCCAAACAGACTCAATAGATCACTTCATGTGTTGACAGTATTGGGGGGGGGGGACACTGTATAAGGTAGATGAAGAGTCTGAGGGAAGAACTAGTACAATACACAGAGAATACCAAGCAAGAAAAATAAAAACAGTAATTGTTTTTGCTTTTAAAATATATGCTTTAAAAAAATTAACTAGGGAAATATAAGGTGTCCCATCAAAGGAGCAGAAAATATTGAGAACTCAGCTGTAATTCATTCATGTAGACATGGTAATACAAACAACTGGTGGTGATATAATCAAATATCATTTTATCACTATCTTGGGGGTAGGGAGGGTTCACTATCTTGGGGGTAGGGAGGGTTCTATGTGTAAGAGGGTAAGGGAAGCAGAGTAATAATAGAGAGTGGGACTTACCTTCTATAAGAAGTTCATGAACAATTGGAAAGTGGGGGTTAGTAAGTAATAGCATAAACCCATTATTGGAACAAACAAATATAGTGGTAGAGTTAAAAGTTGTGGTCTCTAAGGAGAAAGACTTGGAGAAAAGTATGAGAATGCACTGCTTATTAGAATGTAAATAAAAATCAAGCATAAAAAGAAAACCATTTTAAATGTGCCTGTCACAACAGCACTGGAATGATACATTGGCTGAAATGAAATGTAACTAGTACAAGAGGTGTAAGAAGAAAATTTTATAATATAACTGTATTAAGATACATTCAAGAACACCTAAATAAATGGACAAATCCATTTATTTCTAGATGGGAGGTCCAATAATGCTAAGAAGTCTTTTCATTACCAAATTAATTTCAAAATGCAATAACATTTCAAAAAAAATATTATAGAACTGTTCAAAGAACTCTAGGATCTGACCCTAGAATTCACACAGAATAAGAAAGGGCTGAGAATACCAAGTTCAAAGAAGAAACTGAACTTTTTTCTATCATAGTAAGATTTCTTATAAAGTACTAATAATGAAACTAGTGAACAGATGGATAGATAAATACCCCAGTTCAGCAGCAGGAAGAAGGCACACTTGTATGACAACATGGCAAAGGTGGCCATTTAATCAGTGAAGAGAGTTTTAAAAAGTAAATAAGAAAACAAAATATAAATTAGAAACAGAATAGAATTGGAGCTTTGCCATAAGGCAATTACAGATAAATAAAAACTCTGAATGTCAAATACAAAACTTTATAACACCTAGAAATAAGCTAGACCATCTTATGATCTCAGGATAAGTAAAGTTTTTATAAATAAGACATAAAATGTACATTCTACGAAGTAAGAGATAGATAAACTTGGCTAGGTTACAACCAAATATTTTTACATGACAAAATACATCATAAGCAATAAAAATACCTAAGAAAAGACAGTATCACAGGAAAAAAAGGAGGGCATGAACAGGGCATTTACAAGAGAGGAAATTTAATGGCAAAAGCAAGTGTGAAAATACATGCAACCTCACTAGCATTGAAGAAAATGCAAATGCAAGTTAAATCCAAGGTGCAACATTTCACACCCATAGATGCCAAGATTCAGTCTGATGTGTTGGCCTGGGGAAGGAAAATTCTAATACCCCATGGTGGCAGTAGATAATGTATTTGCAAACCCTCTCTGAAAAACATGGTGTCACCTTTTATCACAGTCCAGATGTCCATGGTCACTTCTACATCCTCCCTCTCCCACCAGTGCCTACCAAGAAGGCACAAAGAACAACACTCAGCATTGTCCACAGCACCATAAAACATCCACCAGTGGGATCAACTGTGAAAAAGGTAGGTGCTAGAAAACTAGAAGCAGTTAAAGAGAACTAAGGTCACATCTATCAATCTGGCTCGATCTTGAAAACACAATGTGTACAAAAGGTGAATCACAAAAAGATAAATACAGTTGACACATTTTTTGTCAGTTTTAATACATGAGACATAAGTGAATACCATTTTGGATTTATACCAGATATTTAAAAATGTTAAAGAGCTCCTGAAAAAGTTACACCAACCACAGAGTGGAAGTTATCTCCTGGGAGAGGAGAAAAGGGAACAAAATTCAAGAAACACACTTAAATTTTAATGGATAGGAATATGTTATTTTTTTCTGACATTGCCAAATGTTAGTTCTTGTTCAATTCAGAGAGGATGATAAGCATAGAACAAATGTTCAGCATCACTAATCCTTAGGAAAACACAAGTTAAAATCTCAATGAGAAACTACTTCATATTCAGTAGACAGACTAAAATTAAAACAAAACAAAACAAAATCTTGGCAAGGATCTAGAACAATTGGAAGCCAGGTCATCACTCAGTGATTACTAAAGTGGAGAAACTGGTTGGGGAGACAGTTTTGTCATCTCTTGTAAAGTTAAACATACACTAACTATATGATCCAACAATTTTACTCCTAGATATTTACACCAGAGAAATAAAAGCCTGTCCAGAAGACGTGCATACAAATGTTCACAGCAGGATTATTCAAGAGAGTTAAACACTGGAAACAACCCAAATGTCCATCCATTGAAAAATGGATTTCTATGAAATCCTAGAACAGGCGAAATTAATCTAGAAAAGAGAGATCAGAGAGGACTGGGGGGAAATGTGGGAGGAGAAACCAAGACTAGGAAATAAAACTTCTGGAAAGATGTACCATAGTTTGATCAGAGTGGTAGTTACATGGGTGTATACACAGGTCAAATAATCACTCTGTTCACTTAAAATGGGTGAATTTTATTACATGGTAAATTACAGCTTAATAAAGTTGATTTTTAAAAATATGGATAACATGTTTTTATAATCTACAGTTTTCTGGAGACAAATATCTTATTAAAAATGAAATGAACTTTAGAAAATTTGACTATTAATTATATATATATATATATTGGGGAATAGGAGGTTTTAGGGACTGAATGAAAAACTAAGTAAGCTAATAAGCTGATTCATATTTCTTCTCAATGGAACAGTTGTCTGTTTAATCATCTGATTAATACTCTGGGAAACTGAAAGGTCCCTTGAGATCATCTAATTCAAGTCTCTCATTTCTAGAAAAGAGGTGCACAATGAAATTTGTCTGAGATCGCCACAGATGACATTGTGACTTCAGCTCCTGTGTATTCTTTTTCCATCTTAATAGTGCTTCCTCCTTTTTTAAGTAGTATCTCTCCCTCGCTGGGCATTTTTCCTGTGAGTTTGGTAATCCTGATGCCAGCTCTTCCACTAATAACCCTAAGGCATCTCCAGAGGCTTATTCCTGTCTCATGGGGTGACGAGTGTCACCCAGGCCAGCCTCCAGATGCCCTTTGCCAACACTGAGTCACAGGCCAGAGAAGCAAGGGGAGATGGGTGGAGTCCACAAGCAGGTAAACCTCATCACTCTTTCTTTTTTTTTTTTTCTGTAAGATCATTCCTGCCAGCCTACTTCCTGGCCTCACACAGTTGAGCATTTTGGTTTCCACTCTCGGTTTCCAGGTTCCCCAGCCTCCTGCCCATTCTGTGAGCTGCCAACACCATCATAAGAAATTCCACTTTGCTTACACCAGTCAGAATCAGTTTCTGATGTTTGCAACCCGAGAACTCACCCGACTAGTGTGAGGTAGACCAGGTCCACAGCTAAGGGTTCTGATCTGTACACAGATATCGCCAGACCTGCTGGCCACTGAACTGACTTTTCGGGATCCCCAACATCCCTGCCAAGCACCCCAGGCTGCTGGGAGAGAATGAATATATAGTGAATGATATTCCAAGAATGCTGGTCTGCTTTCTCTTCACCTTCCCAGAGCCTACTTACTTTCCAGGTAAGCATGAATTATCCCAGCTTACCAATGAGGACTCTAAAGAAGAAGGAAAATATTGTCCCAAAGTTACAGATTTCAGAAGTGACAGAGCCAGACCCTGGGCCAAATTTGTTCAACTTTAAATCCAAATTCTCATCACCTCAACATAGTGCCTTGCCTCAGGAAAACATTCAATCTCTGCTTCTCCACTTCATAATTAGGTCACTGGGACTTCAAGTTAGGTATAAGAGGCATGACTGGATGTTGGCTCCACCTACAAAGTGGGGGAGAGGGGCCTTAAATACACACACTGAGTGAGAACACCCAGGCGGGAGACAGAGGCAAGGGTGGAGTGGAAGGGGCTGTGGGTGAGCTCTACCGTGCAGCTGTGTCTGGGGAATCATGTGGCAAACATCCTCATCTCAGAGGAGTGGAAGTGAATTCTTTCTGCTTCGAGATGAATAGTGTTCACGTTCCCATGGCAATGGAGCATGCTCATTATTGTCCATACCTGTAATGAGTGACTCACATTTTTGGCATTGTGCTAGCCCAGTCTAAAGTGATTAGCTAATCAGCCAAGAATGTGAGCACTCCTCACTGATCCTATCTAGGGGGCATAAACAGGGTCTGTGTGTCTCCCTGGGGTTCTGAGCTCAGGGCTGAGGTCCTTGCTCTCACACAGCATTCACAAAACCTGGCACTGTCCCTGCTACCAGATCATCACAAGGAACCTGGCTTGTCTCTCCAAACAAAGAGAAAGAATGGTAAGAGTTTGAGTTTAACTCAAATGAGACATGGCACAGAAAGGGGATCAACTTGGGTTGCACAAGATGTTGAAATCAGTGAGTCTTGCTGGTCTGTGTGGAATTCTGATTTCAAACCAAAGCTTGCCAGGGAATCCTGCAGAGTGGCACATGGAAGAACTAATCTTGAGTGACTCTGTTATGATTAGGCATAATCCCAGATTCCTTTGAGTCCAATCACACACATTTCCAGAGGGGGAGAAAAAGAGCCTTAGAAGGTATTACATAGACACTCACTCCTGAAAACACACAGTAGCTGGTTAAAGCTGTGTCAGAAGGCTGAAGGGAGGAGTGAGCAGGATAGAGAGAGCTGCAGCATGGTGGTAGGACAGAAAGAACTTTAGGATGAGGAGAACTCAGTGCCAGTGGGAAGAAGAGCAGGTTTAGAAGCTATCAGGATCCAGCCAGATCAATGTGGAAAACCTTGAGTGACTCCCAAGTTTCTGATGCATTCCACCCATTTAACAAAAGTCCTCACCAAGGCTCCAGCAAATACAGTGAAGGGTCAGTGAACATGAAAGCGGTGACATGAAAGCTGTTTTTCTCTCTAAACAAAGTGAAAAACCTGTGAGTCTTACTTAGTTTCCTAAGAGTTGGTCAAGAGGTTTGGGTTTGCATGGGGAAACCCAAAAAAGAAGAGCAGTTGGAGAAGGAAAGTCAAGAGCAAGCCCAGCTGGCAGGGTCAGCTCAGCTGAACAGTCCCCCAAGGATTCAACAACACTCCTGGGGTCAGCCATCCCAATTTTATGGGGCAGGCAGCCCTCTCCTCAAAGTTGGGATTACAGATAAAGAACTGAACTAGGATGTTCTTTGTGGGACACTCATCAATGCCCCCACTTGTCATAAAGATTTTCTGCTAAGCTCGGCCACAAGGCACAGAGGGTCCAGTGTCCGCACTGGACGTTCACACCCTCCGGTTCCCCTGGCAGATGTGCTCAGCTTGTTGTAGAAAGTCAGCGAAGGTTCACTGAGTCACGGTGAGTGAATGAATGAAGAGGGTTTTGGAACAGTTTCCTTAAGCCCTACAGAAATGTCTGTCATTTTAAGGAGAACTGGCTCAGCAAGGCTTAAGGTTTCTGAAGACAGCCCGGTCTGCCACAGTGAACTCTAAAGTGGAGGTTGCGGAGTTGTCCTGGGGGAACTTGAACTTGTGGTCCCTTTACCACAGAGAAATGGAAGTTCTGAAACCCACAGGTCCCTAGGAATCCACATGACAGAAAGAACAGCTGACCCAAACAACAGGGGTTTGAACTGAGAGGACTTTTGCTCAAATTTTGTTCTGCCCTCAGGTTCCACATTCACAGGCTCAACCACCCACCGATGTCAGTCCACTGCATGGAGCTGCAGTGGGGGAACTGACTGTAAGTTTTCCACACAATGCCAACTACTGGGGATCAGCCCTCATTGCTGCATAGTTCGAGTCAACTATAACTGAAAATAAAGAAGCCTGTCAGCTTTTAGGGGGTGTATTCAGAAAGGTGGGAGGAAGGAATGAAATTCTGAGGCAGCTCTGAGTCCAGAGCAGAGGGTGGCTGCCCCACAGTCGACCAGGTTTGTCCCATTGAGAGTGTTACCACACCAGATACAGTTCATCTGTGCAAGGTGGGAGGTGGGGGTAAAAGCATGTGTTCCTTAAAATAATGGGGGAGAAGGGATGAGTAAATAAGGGACAGTGTAACTGGCAATCTGTCTGGGGTAGCAGGAGATGGGTCCAAGGTGGTCTAAAAGAGGGAAGGAGGACGTGCACCCCATGTAGCCTGCTGCTGGAAAAGTCTTCTTGGCTGGAACATTCTGATACTCTGAGCTTCCAAACTGAGGCCACGTGGGGTTCTGGAAAAGGGGACCCAAGTGTCTCCACAGAAAACTCTGTGGCCACTCGTTAAACGTGTGCAGGCCCAGCAAAGGGCGGCTCCACACAGCACTTATTGCCAAACACAGTTTTACAAGGCTCAGCCCAGTGCTCTGAACAGATTCAAGGTAAATCCTCACACGTCCTAGTGTCGTTAACAAAACAAATCATCTTTAATTATACAGGGCAAGTTGCCACGCTGTCCTATTTCTGGAGTGGTTACGTCCCAGGCTGGGCGGGAGGGGAAAGTGCAGTGGGGCACAAAACCCAGAGCAGGGCTGTCAAGTTCAGTAAGTCCTATTTTGGAGAAAGGCTGGAGCATGGAAAGAACAGAGTCTGTGACTATTATGAGAGGAGAGGGTTATGGGTGGATGTCCCCACACTGCATACATCTCTCCTGATTCAGTCACCAAGAGTACTGCGTTAGTGGAGAAACCCACAGCAGAAAAAGTGACATAGGGTCTGGTGTGCCACGATACTCTTCAGTCCAGTCTTCTAGCACCAGAGGAGAAGCCCAAATTCAGCAGAGAGCTTTGCCACTACAGCAAAGAGGGAAGTAGATTTGTCTAAATAATCCTCCAGCCTTAAGATAAAATAAGTCATCAGCTCACAGGAAGTATAGCATTCTTGCCCTAATATCAAAAAGAAAAAAAAAAGCCTTCTCTGGGTTCATAGAAAGAGAATGCACCATAAAAAATATATAAATTTCTTTAAAGACCACAAGTTTCATAAGCCTGTTTATTTTAACTTTTGGTTTGAACCAAGTCCTTAGGAAGCAACCCTTTCCTGGGTATCAGTTCCCACTTGTAGTTTCCACCACCCAGGTGTCAGGGGGCCCACCAACAGGAGTGACAGTAAAGAGAACCATCACATTTGCAAAGAAAGGTAAGGAGGGCAGGTGGGGCAGAGAATAAGGAATATGAATTACTCATTTTTAGTAACAAGGCACCAACAGATAGCATTAAAGTTAATAAATGGGAAAACAGTGCCTCAATACTTTATTTGAAATTTTAGCTATAACAGCCAGAGGGGGGATGCGGGATGTGTTGCTTTGCCCTCTCAGTCCTGAGTACTGTCTAATTTGGGTTTTAGCCACATGCATGTGATTACTTTTGCTTATGCTAAAAACAAAGGTTTTAGAGTCTACAGCATGGAAAAATGAGGTGAGAAAACACACCAGGCTATGGATGTTATACAGATAACCTTGAGCATGCTCTGACTTACACACAAATGTAAATCTCTGGCCAACTTCAGAGTGATGAAGAGCAGAGCCCTGTGCCACCAGAGACAGCACATCATTGCAACACAAGGTTGAACAGCACTCAGAGCCATCTTTGTAAGGCCCAGAGGTGGGTGATGTGGGGTGGGATTCTCTTGCTCATTGCAGACAACTAACTTTGAGGGAAATTCAGTTCTCCTAGAACTTGAACCCACTATCCAACTCCATCAAGTTGGCTCTAGTTACAGCTGACTTCTGCCTGGAGGGAGAGCAATCCAAAGACATCACTGTCCCAAGATGCTGAAGCATTTTCATAAACCATGGCAACGTGGCTTTGAGCATGAAATCACTGAACTGAGCATTCTTCAAGTTGGTTAAGGTTCTCAGCTTCTGAATGAGGATGTGGGATACCCAGATATGATGTAACTGACCTGAAGTTCTTGGAAGAACCTCATAATTTCTAACGTACTGCCTCAGCACTCTGTTCTTAGAAGTGCCAATCTGGTCCTTTCTCCACTAGATGGTGTATTTTGGAGCACTTAAACATGTCTAATAGCTACTTGACAACAGGCATTCCACTCTCAACTTGGGGTTAAGTGAAGTGATCTCAGAGTTCTCATGTGATGATTAAGCATGCTAAATCCACATTCACCTTACTCACCACCTTCCCTTACCACCTCTAACTGTGGCTGGAGTAATTGTCTTCCCCTGCAAGGCGAAAACTTAGCTTTTCCCCTCATCTTTACCATGGTCTCCAACTCCCATGCATTCCCTACTCAGCAGCCACAGTGATAATTCTCGAAGACCCATCAAAAATCAAGTCATGATAAATAAATCCAGAGACAGGAAGCAGACGAGTGGGTGTAAGGACTGGAGAGTGGAAAATGGCAGTGACTGTTTAAATGGGTCCAAGGTCTCTTTTGGGGTGATGAAAGTGTTCTGTGACTAGATATGGTGGCAACTCACAATACTATGAATGTATTAAATGCTGGTGAATTATTCTTTTTAAAATGCTTAATTTTGTCAGGTACATTTATCTCAATTTAAAAAAATGACATCATGTTTCAAATCAAATCCTTCCAGTGGCTCTCACCTCCCTCAGAGAGTTTGTATTTACACTGACCTTAGAGGCATCCTTGCCCCATCTGTTTCAGACACAATGGTCCCACTACCCTCAAAGGTCAAGTGCACACCCTCCCCCCTTTTCGTCTCTGCACTTACTCTACCCTCCCTCTGGAATACTCTATTCAGATACCCACAAGGTTTCCTCCTCATTTTATTCAAGCCTTTGTACAAATGTTAGTGACCAGAAACCTTTCCTGTGACCCCATCTAGAATAACACCTCCAGCTAGCAACCTCCAGACCTGAGTGGAAAACAGTGCATACCAGCCTGATGGCACATCAGAGTTATCTGTTGTTGAGCATATGCTTTCCCATAAAATCTAAGCAGATAGAGAAAGGACTTTGTTACAATGCCCAGGACCTAGAACAGGGCCTAATGAGAAGCAGGTGCTCCATAAAATCTTGTTGAATGGATAAAAATGCACACGAAATTTCACCTGTTCATATTGTAGTCAGTCTCTTTACCATCTGGTGATGTTTCTTCATAGCAGTCAGGCACCATCTCCATTTATTTATTTACCTCATTTTATTTGATGTTCCATTATTTATTTTAACCATTGGTTTGAAGACCATCTCTTCTATGTACATATGTACGTATGCATGCATGTATACATTGTAACTTTTTTAAAAATTTAAGTACATCAGCTTACAGAGCTATTTATTTTAATTAACCCTCAGTTGAATCACATCCTTAAGAAGTGATTCCTTGGTATTATTTTCCAGCTGTAGTCCCTAAAACCCACATGTCCATAAAGACCCAGCTAGACAGCAGTGAAAATAAGAAGTGAACTATCATTTTTGGGGAGAAAGGTATGGGGGGGGATTTCACAAGTCCCATCTATCCAACCACCAACATCTCTCCAAATTTTCTCCCCCCATCAGTCAGTGTCCACTTAAAGAAAATAGCCTCTGACACACTCTACACAACATGCAGGATAAAATCTACAAGTCCTTCAGGGGTCTTCAGTATTTGAGTGAACCAGTGGTGAATATTTCTTGATTCTGCCTGCCTATTCATCAGTTTTCTTTCAAGCAGTCTATATTTCACATGAGAGCCACACCTCTCCATTCTCAGACATGGGGAATGCTCTCCACAGCCCAAAGAAGAATCAGACCCACTGTCCAGCAAGTTAGCACATGCAATGCCCCTGGCCATATTACGTGATTCTGAAAGCCCATCTGATTCTATGGGTCCTAATCTCAGCAGCTTAGAGAAAAGCAGTTATCCTTTGTTGAATTATCTCACAACAGGGAGGATTCCAGCTTGAGGTGCCAAGGGTCTAATGTGGGGCTGGCCTCATGGTGAAGGTCAATGCAGCGGAAGTGAGAAAAGACAGCTCCTGACCCCCTTGGGGGCATATGGACACCCAAATGAAGTAAAATATTCCACCAGAGGCTGCATTTTCCTTCCTCTGGGCATCATCTTGCCCCTCAGTCCACCTTCAACCTTGCCCGATCAAACACTTTCTAAACCAGAACAACAACAACAACAAAATGCCAATAAACACTATTCAAGCAAATTCCCTTATCTAATGCCCCATTGCTCTTTGAGTACCTCAGTGCCTTTGCACATGCTGAGCCTTGACCTGCGTTGTTCTTCCCTTGCTAGCCTCTGTTTATCATACTTCTTCTTTTAGAGCAGATACCTTCTCCTCTTCTTTTTTTTTTTTTT